>PVJH01034502.1:0-20591 GCA_004026705.1 Nesogale talazaci
AGTTTATACATTGTTATTGTTTTGTCATATCGTACACTGCCCGACCTCTCCCCCAACCCACTCCTTTGATGCCCATCCTTCAAATAAGAGCTTGTGTATATATCCTTGCTGTTGGTTCCGTCTCTCTACCCCCCCTTCCCTCCACCCTTCCAGTATCTCCACTCTAACCATTGGCCCGAAGGGGCCCATCCATCCTGGTAGGAAGTGCTGTAGCGTACTCTTAAGTTGTATTGGGTATTTCCCCATGTGCTCTTCTCCCTCTATTACAGCACATGAACCCTGTTATTTTAAATGCATACACTTTTTTGCTCACCAGATTATGAGCTGTGTGAGTGCATTGGCTGTTGTATTTATGGCATTCCCAGTGCTTGGAGCAGGATATAGAGTACAGTTACCAAACAACAGACAAATGCTTATTGGGTGGTTGATTAGCAGGATATAGAGTACAGTTTACCAAACAACAGACAAATGCTTATTGGGTGGTTGATTGAAAGTCAAAGTACATGTGATGGGACTTCAAAAAATTTGTGGAAAATGAAATGAAAACTTAATGGATTTTCTCACTCATCTGAGGTCATTGAATTCTCTCTCTCTCTCTCTCTCTCTGTATTCATCAAATGTTTTTCACATGGTTATGCCAGGCAATGTTTTACATAATGAGAAAAATAATAGGAAATAGAGTATATTGATCAAAGACCCAATGGATGGATTCTGAACAAAAAAGAAGAAAATTGTGGAACAGGTTATTAAATTTTTATGGAAACCTGACTTTTACTGAACTAATTAAGGCAGAGGCAACCCTCAAATCGATTGTTCTGTGAGAATTAGTCTTTAAGCCTGGAACTCAAACTATCCCTTCAAGTTAGCCTTCGACTGAACCAATGGTTTATCTCAATTGCCACACCGCCATCGAGCTGGTTCCAACCAGTAAAGAATATGCACACTGAGCAGTGTGCTACTTTAACGGCTTTTCTATATGACATCAAACTGACAACATAGTTCCCAAACAGAGAGGTTTCAGGAAAAGAGTCTAAGTTCATGGTCATGAACCATGGCAGATAGAGTTAGCAAGAATGGTGACACATGTGAAGAATATAGAACCTCACCCTGTGTAGACATTGAGCTCCATGTGTAGACATTGAGTGGGTGGAGATTTTGAAAATTAAGAAATTCCTTACCTTTAAATACTTACATGCTTTTGCAGGAAAAGGCATCCTAATCAAATATTTGCTGTATTACTGGTGATAAGAATGATAAAAGCACAAACAAAAGGATAGTGTGTATGTGTGTAGTTTAATTTAAATGACGTCTTTAATTTAATTGATGTCAGGAATGGCCTCAACTGATAAGGTGGCTTTATCGAGCAGACCTACACCAACACCCTGCAGGTGTCTAGAAAAGTACGCCAGACAACAGGACCAGTGGTGACGTAGGCACAGAAATGTCACCCTGCTTACGTACATGTGTGCTGTATTTTTTTCTTCAGTTTTTGAAATGGTGTTGCAATTTCATTATACAAAATCAGAGGCAGAGAAGAGCTGCCTAACTGTTGAGTCACAGATCAGAACATGGATGTGGTCCCTGACCAGGCTTCGTTGTGATTGCGTGCAGGGTCTTTTCTTTCTGACTAAGAAACTGTCAGGAGGGGGTCTGGCAGTAAGGGTCTGCTGTGGAACTTGTTTACTGGAGTTGCCAAGGATAGTAGAAATTGCAGACTTGCCCAGTAGTCACTTGGCTGCCTTTAAATACCATTTGCATTCATTTCCCAATTGAGCCTGGAAGCAACTGCATTTTGCAGAAGAGTCTTCTGTGCAGGAATCAGAGTCAGAGGGTTACTGTGGTAAAAGGTGACATCCTGTCCCTTGCAGCTCCTGTTTCTAATCTTTGCTTGCTTTTTATTTGGACATGCGATTGCTCTAGCTTTGTATCCAAAGGAGTGTGCCACTGTTTTGGGGACCTGTGTGCTCTCTCTGGTGTGAGTCAAATGTGAAATCCTGGTGGGGATGTTTAATGTGCCCCTTGGTGAACTCTAAACACCTGTTTATGACTGATAAAGTCTCTTGGTGAGGCTTCTTAGCCTCCAGCCATGTTTGCTGACACTGCCGGGTTTGAAGATTAAGCTCCAGCTCCACAGACTTTGTATTTCTCTGAACTTGGCACACTTTATCATGCCTCTGTGCCCGTGCAGATGTAATTCCTAATTCCCTCTGTCTAATATGTATGCCTCTTTCTCTCCACTAGTGTGTTTCAGACCCTCCACTCTGAAACATCCTATAATTTCTTGACAGGCCCTCCTCTCCCTCCCCGAAGGAGTTCTGTGAGGGTGCTGCAGTCAAGACACATCTGTTCCTCTCAGTGTACACATCTTAGTGGAGGGCAGGAGTTGGGGCTCTTTCTGCCTAACTGTAACCTAATGTGGTGACTATTTATGGCCACAAAAATAACTTAAGGGAGTATTTCACCTGCTATGTGTTAGAATTCCCTTCAGGCTTCAGCTTTGCAGTTTGGAGCTCTGACCCTTTTGAGTTTGAAGGATTTCTAGGCACTGTAGGTGTACGTTTTAAGCATACTCATTCATTATTTGAGTCTTCTCAACTTCTTCCTTGAATAGAGTGGGACTTTTGAGTTTGAAATGAAACAGGACAAACAACTGATGAATCACCTCGGACACTGAAATCCAAGTGGTTTCAATGTGTTGCTGTCACATTAACACATACTGAAGGTCAGCTTTCACCCACAGACAGTTTGACTTGTTTCTAATTCTGCGTTTTTTGCCACATTTTTGTTGTTAGGGATAGAGAATGATAATGGGCAAATAGTTGGACAGGTATTCTCCATGACTAAACTGCCAATGGTGTAAATAAAAAGTCAGTTTCTCTCTTTTGTATCCTTTCAGAAGTAGGTATGGGGATTCACACTTAAGCACTGATTGCCCCCACCCCCCAAATTGTAGGTAAGCAATACAAAACTTTTCTTCATCTGTTTTTTGGTTTTAACTTTTATCTTACCTTTGTAATTATTGTAAGTACATTTAGAATTGTGATTCTCTAGGCATCCTTTGTAAAAGTTTTCAGAAGATGAAATCAGTTCAAAATGGAAGCATATCCTTTAGTTTTATATGCTAAGGAAGCAAAGTCAGCAGGGGATGAAATTCAAAACTTTATGGTAGACTATTTCTAAAATGTGTTTGGTTGTTTTTCAGCACTAATTGAAAATACTAAGTAGAAAATTATCTCAAGCAAAATTAAAACCCTAGAGGGGAAACACACCACCTGTTTAAAACTTTCCAAATGATGTTACCAAGAAATGGAGACTATTAAACCAAAATGAAATTATTACCTCTGCTAGTGAGCAGTAGGTTAAATCATTGAGCATTCTGTTGCCATGAATATTTATACCTTTTGTTTTTACAAGGTCTTGCCCTTATTCTTTTTTAAAAAAATCATAATTTATTAAACACATTGGGTGCACTAACAAGCTTTGTGTGTGTGTGTTCCTGGGGAGGCATGGAGAGTGGAGGAGAGAGAAGACAGAATAACACCAAAACTTCTGTTTTAAATTCTCGATATCCTTTTGTGATGTTGGTTTTGGAACCTGTAACAATTTGTAATGTCACTTTAAATACTGAATATGAAACGATTGAAAGCCACCATGCATGACTTCAAGAGTCCTGGTGGCACAGGTGTGGAAGCAGTGGACTTACCACATGGCCACTGAGCCACAGGAGAAAGATAGGACTGACTGGTCCCTTGAAGCCTGACAACCTTAGAGACATCATGTCAAGTCACTGAGTTAGAACCACTAACTCAAAGTTAGTGAATTAAGGTGGGAAAGAGAGGGATAATTGAGTACACCCTGAACAGAAAAATTAGTGATTTGTGGTATGGTGTTGGATATCTTGGGAAAGGGCTTGTGATAAGGAGGAGGTTGCTAAGTGAGAAGCCAAAAGTTTTGGCTCCAGCTGTCTTATGTGGGGACCTGTGTTTTTATCTATACACCATGCACTGCCGTCCCCTGCACAGTTCATTGAGTTAGTAGGAACATCAAATGGAGATGGTTGTGGAAATGCTTTTAGAAACTTTAAAATATTGTTCACTAATGGGAATAAATGTACAAAATCAAGCTTGAGTGGAGAGTATACTTGAAATATTTAGAGGAAAGGATATATTTCAGAAGAATTTTAATGAAATGGAACTTAAGCACTGCTAATCTCTTCGTTATCTAGTGGTTGTATAATAGTAACACCAATATTTGGCACCTTTAACAATCAGGATTTGTTTCCTTACAGTGTAGGAGGCTAGAAATCCAAAGGGGACTGGCTCTGGAGAAAGGCTTTCTCTCTCTCTTGGCTTGAAAAATTCGTCTCTTGAATTTCTGACCTTTGCATCCTTCATGATCCTTCAAAATGCCTTGGACAACATGTCCAGGTGAAAAATTTTAATCTAAAATTACAGGGTCAGAGACCAGATGGGGAAACCATCTTCATTGTATGGATTTGCTGGTGAAATTTAAAACTGAAGCAGTTTGAAGCTCTGTCACAGGAGAAGTGCATATCGCTTCTGCCACCCTAACCCCTCCTCACCAGATGTTTGCACTCGCTCTCTCTGTAACAGAGCAGAAATATCTTAACTGGATGAAGGGTGAGACCAGTAAGCAGCAGCAGAGCACAGCTAGAGTGCAGAGCAAGTATTAATAGGCTGACTGGGTCATGACCTGCATCCCTGTAAAAAGTGGCTACAACTGTGACTGTTGCAGTGATGAACAGTACAATGTGTTACCCTCAGAAGTTTACTCAACCAAAGAGGTGCCAAGATCTAAGGCATAGAATCCTCTCTGTCCAATCCATTGTCAGAAATAATAGCCATGTACAGATGATTCCCAAATCACGATGTAATTGAATTTGGATTTGCTCTGTTGACTTCCATCTTTGTACGTGGCTTTCCTGTGATTTTGGTAAGATGGAATTTTTACCACTGTGCATCTATGACTCCTAAATTTAGGGGGCTTTGGGGTTCTGTCATAATATCATTAGGGTTCTTAATATTATATACAGGATCTTTCTAGGTGTGGCCACTATTTATGGATTTTATCTCTTGCTTTATTCCACTAGGGCCTTAGAAAATGTCCCACCCTTTGTTGGAATCTGTCTATATTGTCTGAGATTTTTGCTTCTGCTACCTGAGTAGTCTAGATATTAACTACCAAGAATAAAAGTTACTTGAAAATTTCCATGATATTTTAATCCATTTGTGCGTAGACTTTTTGAATCCCCATGTATATTTCTTAGTGCATAACACTGTCAACAGAAAGCAAACCTGTGCAGTGGCAGACCTATACCAAGTCAATTCCAACTCATAAAGACCCTTTAGGACAGAGCAGAGAGGCCCTATAGGATTTCCGAGGCTATGGTCTCTATAGTAAAGTGCATCTGGGTTATATCCTCGCACCATACTTGTTCAATCTGTATGCTGACCACAGAATCCGAGAAGCCCGACTACAAGAAGAATGAGGCATTAAGATGGGAGTAAGACTTATTAACATTATGCAGATGATACAACTTTGCTGAAAGGAGGAAGACTTGGAGCACTTGCTGATGAAGCCCAAGGTTTTCGGCTTTCAGAATGGATTGCAGCTCAATATAAAGAAAGCAACACCCCTCACACCTGGACCGAGTGACACTACGATAGGTGGAGAAAAGACAGAAGTTGTCAAGGATGTCATTTTGCTTGGATCCATTATCAGCGCTCATGGAAGCAACACTCGAGAGATCCAAGCATGGCATTGGGAAAATCTGCTGCATAAGACCTCTTTAAAGTGCTGAAGAGTAAAGATGTTACTTTCAGAACTGTTGTGTTCTTGACCAAGCCATCATGTTTCCCATTGCCTCATTTGCATGTGAAAAAGTTTGATACTAGTTGAACCCTGGTGGCACAGTGGTTGTGTGCGCAACTGCGGCCCACAGGGTTGACAGTTCAAATCCAGCAGCAGCTTCCAGAAGCAAGGCTGGGCTTCCTGCTCCCACCAGGCAGTGATGTGAAAAAAAAAAGAAAGAAAAAAAAAGAAAACTTTTGACACCGAATAAAGACTACTGAAGAAGAAACTATGCATTTGAATTATGGTACCGGTGAAGAATATTAAAAGTACCATGGACTGCCAAAAGAGCAAACCGATTGTCTTGGAAGCAGGACGGCCAGTACGTTCCTGAGACACAAGGGTAGTGAGACTTCGTCTCACGCACTTGAGCCTGTCAGAGCAGACCAGTCCCTGGAGAAGGACATTGTGATAGTGATTTTATGTCAACTTGAAGATGTATAAAAGTGCAGGGGCGGAATCCAACGTGCCAGCCAGGTTACAGCCTAATGATGCCTCCTTGGGAGTGTAGCCTTCTTTTAAGCTGGAGAACTGGGAGCCTCCCTCTCTCTTTCCCATCCTTGGTCTTCTTGCTGGCTGGCACCCTGCCACTGTCCCTGGGTGCTCCTGGTGCCCTGCCATGTTTCCGTCTACTATGGGTCCCCGTGACTTAGCACCCCCCCGGCCTGCGATCTCCCTGGGTTCTGTGTCCCTGCATGTGGTGATATGAGTCTGAAGAAGGATTTATGTGCTAGTATCAGACTTAGGGACATGCACTGGCCTGGGTTGTCTTCTTAATATACAATTGCTTCTTGATACAAAGTTCTTTCTTATACATAGACGAGAGTCACTGAATTTCTTTCCCTAGTCAACTGCTCTAGTGCAGTAACCGTGTTTGGTGAAGTAGAAGGGCAGCAAAAAAGGGGGTGATGACCTTTGACCCGATAAATTGACACAGTGGCTACAGCAGTGGGCTCACACTCAGCAACCACACTCCAGCTGGTATTTTGTTCCGCTGTACCTAAGGTCGCAATGAGTCCTCCCTGTCTCGAGGACACCTAACCATAGGCTCTACGAAAACAGGCTGCCACTTCTTTTTCCTGCAGAGTGGCTGGTGAGATTGAACTGCCTACCTTTTGATTAGCACGCTCTTTTTTTTTTTTTTTTTTTGATTAGCACACTCTTAACCACTGTATCAGCATGGCTTCATTTGATATATAGTCAGTGCACAAAGTATTTGTTGAATGAATGAACGATAAATGACTTGTACCTTACTTGTGGGAGAGTTGCTATTCAAACCCAGGTAACGTTATCTGTGGTTTTTTAGAGGGTGACTCAGTATACACATAGAGATAGGATAAAAAACTTTTATGTGGTATGGTTGACTCTTTCACAAACTCGCCTGCTGGAATCCAGGAAGATTTCTTTCATTGGTTTTTATCAGTATTCCCAGATTGTTTCTTAATAGGATCAAGAGAGAGAATGTCAGGCCAGGTTTGGTAAAAGACTCGACATTGACAAATTTTCTGTGTGGCTCAGGATAATGGCTTATACATTAAAATGCTGACAGCTCCCTCTAATTAGGTGTACATTTCTGTGAACCAAAGGTAGATTCTGGATTTTCTTCCCCTGATTTGCTCATATTAAAATGTGTGCTGGGCTTTCACAGAAATTGAGACTGATTGAATTAATGCTGTTCAAGTATTAGGCTTCCTGTTACTGTTAAGTGATTTCAGAGTCATAGTTCAGTTGCAGTTGTTCCATTGACATCCAGTACAACTTTAATACAAATAAATGTGGCCAGTTAATCACTTTTCTCCTTTGCTGTCAGCTGTTGAATTCTGCATTTTATTCTAGTTGAATAATTTTATTTTTGTTGGAGATGCTGTTAAAATTCTTGCAAACTATCTCATTGAGCCCCAAATTGAGGAGAGTAAAAAGTTAGTTAGATGTTTCTTATGCCACTGGAAGTATTTATGATTTCAGGAATTAGGGTGCAATTCCCCCCCCCCTCCTCCAGCCCCACCAACTTATCTGTTCCTGGTGAAAATTCATTTCCTCAGCTGTCTTTTCTGCTGGGGCTGGTGAATTGCAGCTGTCTCATTGAGAACACTTAGGGGTGGTCAAAAGAAAATACACCCAGAGGCAACGATGATGACAGTGAGTGTCAGGGTAAGCTGTTATAATTGAGAATGTGGTTGTGGAATAGTTTGCTGCGGTTGAAGTAGTTTACATAGGAAAAGTATATTATTTTTAATTTGATGGAGGTTTAGTGGTGGAAGACTAGAACAGAGGTCAAGTGATGTGCTTCTAGGTTCACTTCTGCTTCTTTGTCACCTGCAGAATGGGTAAGGAATCACCTTTGTAATTGACTTCACAGAGTAAGGTGTGTCCTTTAATTAAATGTCAATAGTGTGAAGGGTCCTGTATGCATGACTTTCTCTTGATGACTAATTTTCATATATTTTGTTTAAAAAATATCCATACAGGCTGATCCCAAAGAGCTAATCATGATGGTCACCCGGCATGTGACTCTATATGGACACGAAGCCTGGCCTGAGGATCTCAGCTCACTGACGAAGCAGCTGCACTACTACAACGAGCGTCTTCTGGATTTCACTCAAGCTCAGATCCTTCAAGACCTGCGGAAGGGAGTGGATGTGCAGCGGTTCACCGCCGATGACCAGTATAAGAGGGAAACTATTCTTGGTCTGGCGGGGTAAGGGGTACCTGTGTTTCAAAAGGGTTGGGCTTGGGCTGAGCCCTGGTGGCATAGTGGTTGTGCCCAGGACTGCGGCCCACTGGGTTGGAGGTTCAAAATCCAGCAGCAGCTCTCCAGGAGCAAGGCTGAGCCTCCTACTCCCACCACCAAAGGGCAGTGATGCCCCCCCCCCCCCAAAAAAAAAAAGGGTTGGGCTTAAAATGCAGAAGAAAAATTGAATTATCAGACTAAAAATCCTTATCTCTGGTTTCTATAAATAGGAAGTAAAACTCCCCCTATTTATTGTAGCTAGATGAGAGATACTGTGTATCTTCCCAACTGAGGACATGGATGGAGACAAAGTTCTAAACCTGAAGACTTGAATAGTAAAGATGGGAATTGTTTTTTAAAAATAATTGTCGGCTGAGCCCCGGTGGCGTAGTGGTTGTGCGCGGGACTGCGGCCCACTGGGATGGAGGTTCAGTTCCAGCTCACAGGAGCAAAGGCTGGGCCTCCTACTCCCACCACCTGAGGGCAGTGATGCCTAAAAAAAAAAAAGGAAAAAAATAATTGTTGTAGTCCAATACCCAAACCATTGCTATATTAAGAGTAATAGAGTATGACCACAGGGGAAAAGCATGAAATGTAGAAATTTAAGAACATAATTGCCCTTTCCTTGCCTGGACAGAACATGGCAGTTCAGTTTCTTCAGTGTGTCAAACGTTGGGCCTGGCTCCCTTCCTACCTGTACAAAGACCCAGTACTGTGGCTTTGGGGTATCCATGTCTGTCTCGAACCTGCTGGACAAGCGAAGCCCCTGGGCAGCTGCCATCATTGCCGGTTCTTCCTCAGCCCTTTAAAGAAACAAGCAGGCTCTCCTGTGAGACAGCAGTGTCGTTCAAGGCCCAGAGAGGAGCTCTGTCCTCTACGTGGTGTTGCTGGACTGAGTAGTAATGTAGGGCTCCGTTCATCTGCAATGATCACCAAGTAAAAGTGCTATTTTCAATGCCGTAGTTTGTCAAGTATTGATCCTGAGTGTGGTACTGTGTTAGGTGCTCAATAAACTTTATAAATATCTTTAAATTCTGAATGACAACCCTACGAGATCAAATGTTACTGTGTCAGTCCGGGTAGACTAGAGGAACAAATTTCATAGACACACATATAGATATAAGGAAAGGATTTATATATAAAAGGAATGTGACACTAAGAAGGCATCCCAATCTAGTCCAGTACAAAGTCATAAGTCCGATATTAACCCACATGCCCGAAATCAGTCTACAAAGTCTTCTTCCGACTCACGAAGCATAGGTCAGTGGGTGCAGAGTCCCGGCACTGGCAGGGGTCTCCCCATAGCTTCTCGCTTCCAGGGCTCAGGGTCCATCAACAGCATGCCACTCCAGCTTCAGAGGTCTGCCTCCATCAGGGCAAAGCCGTGTGGTCTCTCTGCCGGCTCCTCCAGCTTCTCGGATGCTGCCATCTTGTCTTTTCCGTGACTCATTGCCTCTGAGACTAACTCCCAACAACTGGGCAAGATAGTTTCTCATCTTCACGAGGGAAATATCGCGAGACTTCCCAGAAGTCTCAGGAGAAAGCCATGCCCACATAGAGGCCTCATTGGCTACTCAATGGCTTTCTCCAGATTAACAGGCTAGTAGACTCCACCCCTACATTTCAATCATAAAATTAACTTAAGCACATGACTGCCACAGTTACCTTTACAAAAGATGAGATTTAAGGATATGAAATAACCAACACAAGTTTACATCGTTGGTAAGGACCCTTATTATTAATTGAACTCATACAATAAAGTTTCTATAGCATCTTCAACATAACACTCCCTGCCCTTCTTTCAGGACCTTACTGTATTGTAAAGAAAGCTCTGGCATGTAATACTGTCTAGGCTTCGAGCCTCTCAGACTGCACATTTAATGGTTAGTCTTCTCTCCTGGTAAATTTCTTGAGACTCACAAAGGGAAAGTACTTTCTGCTATGTTAGTGCCATAAACTCTTTGTTTATTGTTGTCATTTAAATCCTTGAGGAAGTGACAAATTAGCCTTGACACTTGGTGACAATTTTAAATTAGCTAGACTTTCCTCCTACTTTTAGAAGACACCCTAAATTCTCTTTGGACTCAAGCCAAACAAAAAGCCTGGTGTCAGGGAGTCAGTTTTGAGTCCTGGTAGCTGCATAGGACAAAGTAAAAGAGCTCTGCAGGGCTTCACAGGAAGTGAATCTTTACCGAAGCAGACTGACTGCTGCATCTGTTGCCCACAGAGGGGTTTTTGGATTTAGATTGCTGGTGTTTTGGTCATCAGGTCATTTTCTTAACTGAAACGAGCCTCTTCTTAGAAAGGATGTACATAGATCATCAAAAGATAAGAGGAACAACTTTTAGCTGGTCTCAAGAAGAGAAATATGGCCTATTTTATCTCTGTTTTTTTCTCTTGGAGGTTTATCATTTCATAGAGCCACTTAATGTCAAATTTTAGAGAGGCCAAAGAGAGATCATTTGATCCAGTCTCTTCAATGTTTGAAAGAAGAATCTGAGAATCAGAAAGCTTTAGAAAATTGTGCAAGGTGACAATGAGGGGTTGAACCTCAATTTTTCAATTCTGAGTGTGATTTTTCTTGAGTTGTTTTGTAACCCCTGGCTCCATGCTCATGGTTTTTTAGAAAACCAAAAAGCCAAACCCACTGCCATCAGATCTATGCTGACTCATAGCAAGTCCTTTTGGGTTTCTGAGACAGTTCACAGGAGTAGAAAGCCCATTCTTTCTCCTGATGTGTTCCTGGTGGCTTCAAACTTTCAGCCATGTGATCACAGCCCAATGTTTAACCATTACACCATCAGGGCTCCTTCTGGTTTCTGGAAGATTATTTACACTGAATAAAAGTTTATAGGAATCAAGTGGGGAAAAAGAGTTTTGAAAATGATGATGGCAACAAATATACAAAAGTCTTTGACACAATTGATGTATACATAGATTGTGATAAGAGTTGTATGAGCCCCCCATAAAATGATAATAAAAAAGTTTATAAAGTAGGTATGCCTTATATCACCAATTATATCTTTCTAGGTTTTTTTCTTTCTTTTTCTTAAGTCTCCACCTATCTTATGCCATTTGAAGTGTGTACTAGTGAATAAATAAATGCTTTTGATAAATATATAATCTTCTTTCTCCACAATGTTACTTAGAAAATACACTTTTTTTGGTAAATAAAATGCCTAAATTTTTGCACAGATTCGATGCTTTTTAGGCACCCTGATTTGCAGATGGAGTTTTTAATATCTTGCATGCAAGGATCCTTGAAGGACCTGCTTCCTCCCCATTCTAAAGTTCTACCTTTCCCTGTATACAGTGATGAAATGAGGATTCCTTGAGAAGAAGGACCATTACTAATTTATCATTTCTGTTATGGGAGTCTGGCATGTTACCTGCCACCAAACATATGAGGGGGTGCCTAAAAAAGCTGGATTCCCCCCCAAAACTGTGGTTTACTTTTATTGAATACTTTTATTGGGAGCTCTTACATTGCTTATCACAATCCATACACTCAACCATTGTGTCAAGCACATTTTTACATATGTTGTCATCATCATTTTCAAAGCATTTTCTTTTCACTTGAGCACTTGGAATCAGCTCCTCATTTTTTCCCTCCCTCCCTCCTTTCCTCCTTCTCTCCCTTATGAACTCTTGATAAGTTATAGATTGTTATTTTCATATCTTGCACTGTACTCTGTCATCCTTCACCCACTTTTCCATTGTCTGTCTGCCTGGGAGGGGGTTATGTTGTTGATCCGTGTGATCAATTTTCCTTTCTCTCCCCACCTTTTCTTTGTCCTCCGGGTATCGATATTCTCATGGTTGGCCCTGAGTGGTTTATCTATCCTGCATTCCCTGTGTTTTGGCCTCTTATCTTAGCAGTGTGCATGTTCTGGTATAATGTGATGTGTAATGTAGAAATGAGGTAATGATAGTAAGAAGGGGCATTAAAGAACTAGAGGAAAGTTGTGTTTCATCAGTGATATACTACACCCCGACTGGCTCATTTCTTCCTTGTGACCCTTCTATAAGGGGATGTCAACAGCTGGACATTGGGTTATTGACCTTAGTATGATTTTGTTCTGGGTTTTAGATGCCTGATACCTTATCCCATTGACATCTCATGATCATGCAGTCCATGTGGACTTTGTTGCTTCTCTGCAAGATGGCTGCTTATTTATCTTGAAGACTTTAAGATCCCAGACACTTTATCTTTTGATAGTCAGGTACCATCAGCTTTCTTCACCACATTTACATATGGTCCCATTTTGTCTTGAGTGATCATTTTGAGAAGGTGAGCATCACAGAATGCCGGATTATTTAGGCAAAGTGTTCTTTTCTTGAGGAAGTACTTGAGTCAAGGTCTAATGTCCATCTGTTACATTAATTCTTAACATCCTGTTATATATAAATATATTTGCATATGTACATGCCAGTATTTAGACCTCTATAAATACCCTTTGCGTTCTGGTTCTTTACTCTATTTCTCTTTACTTTCCTCTTGTCCCGTTATCATGTTCTGCCTTCATTTAGGTTTATTAATTCCTCACTGTTCCATTGACTTTGATTATGCCTTTCTGTCCATTGGTTTTAGTTCACTTGTTCCCTTGTTGCTGGGTTGCTCGCCTCATGCCCCCCACCCTGCACACACATCCTTTTCTCCACCTCCCCATCTCCCATATCTCCACTAGAATTGTTGCTTTCATCTCTGAATTGTTTATCTCACCTATCTTATCTAGATAGACAGGCAGAGACATGACTAGATGACTTGAAAGAATGGTGGGAAATAACCACCTGATGTTAATAACATCCTTGGAATTCTGGTGGCTGTTGAACTGCTTATGTTCAAACCCACTAGCATCTCTACACGAGAGAGATGACACTGTCTGTTCCCATGAAGATTTATAGCATTCCAGAATCACAGGCCACTCTGAATCTGGATCAAGTTAATGATTGTGGCTTTGGTTTTGAGATTTTGTAGTGTTCCTGGTTTTTACTCACTAGATGCCACTAGTATTCTTCCTACTTTTCCTAATGTGCCAATCAGAAATGTCCCCAACAATACCAAATGTCCTTAGGAGGGAGGGGCAGAGCACCACCACCCTCAAAGGGAAACTGGTGGTCTAAACAATACCTGAGTAAATTGAAATGCACTGCAGTGACAAAGAAGCATTACAATTCTTTAGAATTACTTTCCCCAGAATTACTGTGAAATGTCTTATTAGGTACTGTACTGGCTACACCCCTCTCTGCTGGAAAGCAATCCTAATAAACGTTTTCCGTGCTGATTAAGGTAATGTGTTTCTTTTCTTTTCCTTCCCTGTGGCTGATGGACATTCTTCTAGAACACTGGAGGAGCACGTCTACAGCATTGCTCTTTCTCTGGCACAGCGCTACAGTGTGTCCCGTTGGGAGGTTTTTATGACCCATTTGGAGTTCCTGTTCACTGACAGTGGGTAAGTGTATACAACACATATGGAAACTTACTTCCATTTCTCTGTCCCCACTCTATTTTAGAAGAGTCTTGAAGTAAAAAAGTACCCTTTTGTTTTCAGCTTTACTAGAGCAGTGTTCTTACCCTGCTGTGTTCTCTCTTTATACACCTTTGGTTCACCAAAGTTATGTATTAATCTTGCTTTTCAGTAATAATAACCCTTAGTTAGATATTTTCCTGTAATTTTTTTCAGTTTTATTAGTAATCTGTATATTAATAATTGTGTATTGGGGTAGTAAATGGTAATCTAAAACAGCCTAGCTGAATTTGAAGTTGCATATAGTTAACAGATGATTATCAAATAATGAGATGGCAGAGGTGAACTTTGAAAACGGCCCTGTATCAAGTCTACTTAGGCCAGTCAGTTCTAGTTTAATGCTTCCCTTAAGAAATAAGGCTTCAGCTGAGAACTAAAGATCCAATGAATATTGACTGTATTTCAAAGAAAAGAGAGTGGTTTTATAGAGAGAAGAGTTCTGTTTTATAGAGCCTTGTGAGAAGAGGAGGCATATATAAATCTATTTACCTATGTACATGCCTGTATTTAGATCTCGATAAATGCTCTTTGCCTCCTAGTTCTTTCCTCTGTTTTCTTTTACTGTCCTCATACCCCCCTATCATGCTCAGCTTTCATTTGGATTTCAGTAATTCCTCTCGGTTACATTACCCTAGATCAGTCCCTACCAGACCTCTCACACCCTCCTTGCCACTCATTTTGGATCACTTGTTGTTCCCTTGTCCCTGGGTTGGTCAACATTCTCTTTTCCCCCACCTACCCAACCTCCATGCCCCTCTGGAACCCTAGGTCCCATTGTTTTCTCCTTCAGACTGTTCATCCAGCCTATCTTACGTAGATAGACCTACAGAGATAATAATATGTGCAAAGAAGCAAGACATAGTAGGACAAAGCATAAAAAAAACAAACAAAAAAAATGACAACAGAAAAAAATATAAGTAAATAGACAGATAAAAATAGTAATAAAAAAGAAAAACCTATAAATAGTTCAAGGTCTATTTTTTGACCTGTGGGAATGTCCTCTGATCTACTCCAATGGGGTACCACGCCCTGGCCTCAATGTCTATCCTTGGCATTCCCTCAGGACCTCGAAGCTCTGCTCTCCAGCTGCTCTGTTGCATGCCTGTAGTGTTTAGCCTCAGTATGGTGGGATCAGATTACATTCAATCTGACCCTGTGTCTCCAGTGTTGTCCCCTGTAGGGTCTTGGGTCAGCAATGGAGATCATGTCTCATAGTGGAGTGAGCCATATGGTCTTCTCTTGCATTAGCTGTTCTGAGGGGGAATATCATTCTCAAGGCTTGATGGGCCAGGATGCACTTCACTCTCTTTTCCTTCCACCTTCATTTGCTCTCATGTGCTCTGGTCAGACATGTCCCTCTCCCCGAGATGCAGCTTAAGGTCCTCCTCTAAAGTAAATTTTTCTGTAGGGGAGGGGTGGCTGACCATGTAGTGGGGATTGGGGCCGGGTCCTCAGTCCCCTCCATTGGTTCCCCGCTCCATGCCATCACACTGCATTCACATCCTGAAACACTGGTGTGAGTCTGTTCCCTCTTTCCTTGCTATTGCACTTTTCACCATTCTTGTCCAGCAACATAATTCAAATTAATTGTTTCTTCTGTTTTCCTTATTCAAGGGCCAACTTTCTAATGCATATGAGGCAATTGAAAATACCATGACTTGGTTCAGAGGAATTTTAGTTCTCAGAGTAACATCTTTGCTTTTCCATACCCTAAAGAGGCCTTATGCAGGGGTCTCCTCCTGGTCCCTACATCTCCCAGAGCTCTGACTGCATCAACATAGCGCCATGTGGTTTGTCATTAGGAATGTCTCCCAGGGAGTGAGCGTATGCCCCACCTCCAGCAAGCTTTTTATCTGCTTGCCGCCTCCAAAAGAGGTAATCAAGCTGTGACCTGACAAGCTAAACTCTACCCCTTCACTCTTAAGTCTCAAATTGACAACAGATTATGTAACTACCACACTGCCCATCTTTTCTTGATGCTTTCTGCATCATTCCATATTTTGCCCAGAGAATCTTTCAAGATTGCAATTGAAGACTTGACTTTCTCCTTGAGTGCTCTCTGTTTCACATATGCTAAGCGAGTTCTTCGCTTTTGGATTTGTTATTCTGTCTTTGTGTATTTCATTATAATGTTTGGCTTTGTTTTCTCAAGCTTCCCTTTTAAGTTTTCTATTCAGTTCTTTGTCTTCATCCTTTCTTCCATTTGTTTCAGTTACCCTATATTTAAGAACAACTTTCAGAGTCTCTTCTGACATAAACTTTGATCCTTTCTTTCTTCCCCGACTTTTTCGTGACCTTTTACTTTCTTCAAAAATGTTCTTGACATCCTCCCACAGCTCATCAGCTTGTCTGTCATTATTGTTCAATGCGTCAAATCTGTACTTCAGATGCTCCCAAAATTCATGTGGGATAGACTCAAGGTCATACTTTGACTGTCATGGATTTGTTTTGATTTTGTTTAGCTTTATCCTGAACTTGGGAGCTCTTGACAGCATGCTCCAAAGTCCGCCCCTTGGCCTTGTTTTATCTGGTGACATTGAGCTTCTCCAGCGTCTCATCCCACAGATGTACTCAACTTGATTTCTGTGTATTACATCTGGGGAAGTCCATGTGTACAGCCTTCTTGTATGTTGTTGAAAAGAGGTATTTGCTTTGAATAAGTTCCAACTTCATTTCCATTATCAGGCCATATATTCTAGTTACTGTTCTTCTTTTTTTTGGGGGGTGGGGCATCACTGCTCTCTGGTGGTGGGAGTAGGAGGCCTAGCCCCACTGCTGGAATTGAACCTCCGTCCCAGTGGGCCACAGTCCTGCGCACAACCACTACACCTCTGGGGCTCAGCCCTCTAGCTACTGTTGTTTCCTCTTTGTCTCAAACTTTTGCATTCAAAACATGATTATCAATGCATGTTGATTGCATGTTTGTTCAATTTTGAACAGTAAGTCCTGGGTCGAATTCTTCAAAGTTTTTCATCACTAGCTTATGTCATTGGTGAATAATTTTGATTAATAGTGATTGAATTTCCTTGAAGACAGATATAATTCTATCCAAGATAGCATTGTACTTCATGATGAATTTTGCCATTCCTCCTGATTGTATTATTCCTGGCATGGTAAATTATATAATTTTATGATTCAAAATAGCCAATACCACTTCATTTCAGATCGCTAATGTATTATGTATTACATTTCACTTTTGACCCCTTTTGATTTTCCTAGAATAATACCTTGTACCTTCCAAGTTTCAATTATTTGCAGATTTTTGCAGCTGTTTCATCATACATTGAGTCAGGATCCTGAAGGCTCTTTGCCCATAGACTTTACCCAACTCACATCAGCATGGTAGATTCCAGTCACATTTCAAGTGCCCTCTGAAGTGAGGGTCCCATCTTTTGATTTGACCTCTGGCGATGTTGTGCTTCCATTCACTACCTCTTCAGTAGCCGACAGTCTTGAACTATGCATAAGTTTTTCAGGGGCTCCTTCCTTCAAAGTGGGTAACCATGTCCTTTTTAGTTGTCCGTTCTTAGTCTGGTAGCTCTGTTGTAACCTGATCACTTTGGGTTCCCTGTTGTCATTATAAATACCAGTGATTTAGCTTCCAGCATCATAGCAACACACAAGCCACCACACAAGTCACACACAATGTTACAAACTGAAAGGTGGTGGAGGAAATTGGATGTAGTAATAAAGTAAATGTGAAGACACAGGGGATCACACAGTGAGCTTGTGTCAAAGAGGATGTGTCAAGAATCATCTCTAAGATTTTACTTGGTCAACCTGTTAGGTGGGCATAATTACATAAAGATAAGGCACTATTATGATAGGGAGAGGAACATTTAGGGACATGGAGCAGTGAGGTACCTTGAAACACCTAAGAGGAAAATATCAAGTTGGCAGATGGCAATTATACATGTAGAATGGAAAGAAAAGGTGGAGGTAGGCTTGCGCATCTGAGAGTCCTATGTATGTAGATATGACAAATCTACATATTTAAATTATGATGTTGGTAAAGAATATTGACAATCCTTTGGCCTGTGAAAAGAACAAACAAATCTGTTTTGAAAGAAGTGCAGCTAGAATACGCTGTGAGGAGAACCAGTGCCTAGGTGAAAACAATTGTGTTTGGTAAAATAGAGGGGCAGCCCCCAAGCGGAAGACCCTTGAGGAGAGGCATGAGCACAATGATGGAACAGTGGACTCCAACAGTAGCAAAGTTGACACAGGACGGAACAGTGTTTTGTTCTGTGGTAGAGCCACTATGAGTACGGGTTGACACATAGCCACAGCACTCATGTAGATAAAAAGTGAGCTTTGTGTGGATGATATTGTTTTAGGAAAGCTAAAAAGTTAAAAAAAGAAGAGAGATTTAAGAGCTGCCTGCAAAGGAGACACAAAAGCAAGCATATAGGAGGGAAGAAAAGTGGTAGAAGCTTATGATAGGGAAACCGGGGGAAGAAAGAGTTTAAAGAAGGCAAAGGGATATTGATTGGTGTCAGATCTGGCTGTACATCCCAGAAAAGCTTTTCATTCAACATCTTTAAAGTTTATAAATCACGTTGGAATGATAGCATTCTAGGTTTTAAATATTTATCAAATAGCTACATGGATAATAGCATTTTCTATGATAAATATTGCACTCATCACTTTTGAGACATAGTAATGTGCTCAAATAATTGTTTCTTAGGGTATGCAAATACTGACATTTTATTAAATATGTTTTCCTTTCATTAAATGTTACATAAAGGAATGTCATATCTGTATAAACAGGATGCTTCATTGGTCTATGAATATATTATAAATTATCAGGCAGTTGAGTAAGGTGGGGGACTGTTTATGGCATATCATTAGACCTGGTAGCAGAGGGATTATGCAGATGCACAGCAATTAGCAAAAGCAGGAAATCGTTCCCTCCTGGCATCATTACTTGTGAGTGACATATTACCTGTGAATTTTTGTTTTTTTACTTAAAACACAGTGGTTTACCTTCGCATATAGTTAAACTTAGTAATGTAGTTCTCAGAAGTCATCTGGTTAGGACAATAGAAATTGTGCATGTATTTTTTGAGTCAGTGCCATTGTCAGAGTCACAAGGGAAACAATGTCTTGCACTTAGGCGTTTGTTTTACCTACTTTAAAATTTATTTATTTTTGATTAGGAAGTGCCTTTTTCATATAAGTTTAAATTTTATTTCCTCTTGGAGATTTCCAAGATAATCCCTACATTAGCACACTTACAGATAAGCTCACCTTGACAGTTTTGAGTGAAGTAGTATTATGTAGTAGAGCTTTTGAATCCAAATAACTTATGTAAATCCAAATTATTTCAATGTTACCCACAAGATCATAGGTTCAAATCCTCCAGCTGCTTTATGGGAGTAGATGAACCTGCCAACACTTAAAGTGGGACAAGAGGGAAGCAAATGGAAATAGAGGAAGAAATTGGGGGATAATGAACATTTTTAGAGGTTCAAATACAGGTATGTACATAGGGGCATATATTTATAAGTGAGGATGGGTAAAGAGATTAATGTGTATACTTATAGGGTTAGTAGTAGGACAACAGATGGGCATTGGACCTCCACTCAAGTATCTCCTCAGTTCAAGAACACTTTGTTCTATTAAATTGGCATTCCAAGATGCTCACCTTTCCGACATGATCACTGAAGACAAATGTGTGCATAAGCAAAGATGGCGAAGAAAGATGATGGTGCCTCGCTATCAAAAGATGGAGCGTCTGGGGACTTAAAGGCTTGAAAGTAAACAAGCAGCCATCTAGCTCAGAAGCAACAAAGCCCACACAGAAGAAGCACACTAGCTTGTGAAATCATGAGGTGTCAAAGAGATGAGACATCCGGCTTCAAGAACTAAAAAGCATGACATTGCATGCTCACTTTCCTGATATGATCACTGAGGACAAATGTGTGCATAAACAAATGTGGTGAAGAAAGCTGATGGTGCCCGGCTACCAAAAGATATAACGTCTGGGGTCTTAAAGGCTTGAGTAAACAAGCGGCCATTCAGCTCAGAAGCAATAAAGCCCACACGGAAGAAGCACACCAGCCTGTGTGATCACGAAGTGGTGAAGGGATCCTGTGTGTGATGGGTAGGTTTGTTATGCCAACATGGCCACAGAAGATAGGTGGATCTGTTGTGACGACATAGCCAATGAGTGCGCAGGATGAATTGAGGGGCAGATGTGGGAGGGGCTTCGCAGGTCCCGCCCTCCCTCTCTCTTGCTTCCGGATCTTCGGACCAGAATGCTGCCTTGTTCTTCCTGTGCCTCGACCTCCAAGCAACACTGCCCGTGGGACACCTAACCGTGGACTGTGTTACTGTGAGTTGAGGATCCTTCAAGCCCTGCTTCGCCACGCTCCTGAGATATACATCTCTTGAGCTGGGGACTGTTGGACTCTGTCATCTGGCTGACAGTTGGTGACTGTTGCTCTGCCGTTTGCTGC
>PVJH01034503.1:0-20544 GCA_004026705.1 Nesogale talazaci
GTAACTCATACTGAAGGCTTCAATCCTTGATCATCAACAGCAAATGCCTCAAGACCTCCTCATTTTCAGCAGGTAAGACATATCACCTGCATATTGCATATTGTTAATAAGCATTCCTCCAATCCTTATGCTGCATTGTTCTACATATAACTGTCTTCTCTGATTATTTGCTCAGCATACAGATGGAATAAGTATACAAAGGTGACGCACACCTTTCTTGATTGTAAACCATGCAACAATCCCTTGTTCTGTTTGCACAACTGCCTCTTGATCCATGTACAGGTTTCACATGAGCAACGAAGTATTCTGGAATTTCCAGGCTGTGGCAGTCATGTGCTTATGTTAATTTTATGATTGAAATGTAGGGATGGAGTCTAGCCTGTTAATCTGGAGATAGCCATTGAGTAGCCAGTGAGGCCTTTATGTGGGCATGGCTTTCTCCTGAGACTTCTGGGAAATCTCATGATATTTCCCTCATGAAGATGAGAAGATATCTCCCCAGTTGTTGGGAGTTAGTCTCAGAGACAATTAATCACAGATAAGATGGCAGCATCCGAGAAGCTGGAGGAGCTGGAGGAGAGGCCACATGGCTTTGCCCTGATGGAGCCAGAACTCTGAAGCTGGAGCAACATGCTGTTGATGGACCCTGAGCCCTGGAAGCGAGGAGCCATGGGGAGACGCCTGCCAGCGCCGGGATTCTGCACCCACTGATCTGTGACTTCATGAGTCGGAAGGAGGCTTTATAAACTGATTCCGGGCATATGGGTTAATATCGGACTTATGACTTTGAACTGGACTGGACTGGGATGCTTATTCAGGGTTCCATTCCCTTGTATATAAAGCCTTTCCTTATATCTATATGCGTGTCCTTGGATTTGTTCCTCTAGCCTCTCCAGACTGACACACAGGCTATACATAGTTTGCTAGGACCCATGCAGTCTAATGTCTTTGCACAGCCAATGAAATAAAGGAAACACTTTTCTAGTACTCTGTACTTTCAGCCAAGATCCCTCTGACATATGCATATCCACTTCTGAATCTTTCCTGAACCTTTGGCAGTTCCCACCAGTCAATGTACTGCTGTAAAAAGCATTGGATGTCTTTCGGCAAAACTTTACTTGTAGGTGATATTAATGATATTGTTACATAATTTCAGCACTCTGTTGAGGATCACCTTTCTTTAGAATGGTTACAAATATGGATCTCTTCCCGTCAGTTGGCCAGATAGCTATCTTTCATATTCTTTCATAGACAAGTGAGTGCTTCCAAAGCTTTATCAGCTTGTGGAAACTTTTCCATTGGTGTTCCACCAATACCCAGAATCTTGCTTTTGCCTAATGCCTTCAGTGCAACTTGAGTTTCTTCCTTCAGTAACCTTGGTTCTTGTTCACATACGACCTCTTAAAGTGGTAGAATGTCAATTAGTTCCTTTTGCTACAGTTGGCTATGTGTATTCTTTCCATCGTCTTTTGATGTTTCCTGCATAGTTTAATATTTTGCACAAAGAAACTTCCAATACAGTGAGTGATATTTTTCTGGAGTTCTCTCAGTTTAAGATATACTGAATATGTTCTTCCCTTTCGGTGTTCTATCTCTAGGTCTTTGCACATTTCATTATGTTTACTTTGTCTCCTCCAGCTTCCCGTTGAAATGTTCTGTCCAGCTCATGTACTTCATCATTGTTTCCATTTGTGTTAGCTACTGATTAAGATCCACATGGATCTTTTCTTTCTTTGCTGTCTTTTTATGATGCTTTGCTTTTCTCATAAAGATGTTCTTGATGCCACTCCACAGCTCATCAGACCTTGTCATTAGCATTTAGTGCATCAAATTTGTTCTCGAGATGTTCTCTAACTTCAGGTGAAAAATAATCAAGGTCATATTGAATTTGCTTTAATTTTCTTCAGCTTGAACCTGAACTTGCAAATAAGCAATGGGTGGTAACATTCTACAGTTGGTCCCTGGACTCATTTTAGCTGCTGACATTGAGTTTATCATCTTTTCCCAGAGACATAGTCTATTTAATTTCTGTGTATATTTGTTATGAAGAAGTTATTGGTTTTAAGATTCTATCATTCTGTCTCCAGCTTCTACTACCAAGGTCATTTTTCCAACCTCTACTTCTTCCTCTGTTTCCAACCTTTGTGTTCCAAACACCAAAAATCATCAGTGCATCTTGATTGCAAATTTGATCAATTTCACACTGGAAGTGTTGATAAAAATCTTCAGTTTCTTCATTATTTTTAGTGGCTGATGCATAAATTTGAATAATTGACTAGGCTTCCTTGTATATGGATAGATATCCTATCACAGACAGAACTTCAAGATAGATCTTGAAATTTACTTTCTGAACATGAATGCAACGCCATTCCTTTGGATTCTGTGACTCCTGTTGTGTTAGTCTGGGTAGAATAGAGAAACAAGATCCAAGGTCATAAGTCATATATTAGCCCATATGTCCGATACTAGTCTATAAAATCTTCTTCAGACTCATGAAGCACATGCAACAATACCAGAACAATCACAGGCCAGTGGATGTAGAATCTTGTATATCCAGTGATGATAGAAGCATTTCAGCGCTGGTAGGGATCTCTACATGGCTTTTCCAGCTTTGAAGGTCTGGTTCCATCTGGGTAAACCCATGTGGATTCTTCTCTGGCTCCTCCAATTTCCAGGACTCAGGATTTATCAGCATGCCACCATCTTGTCTTGTCTGTAGAGCATCTTCAAGGGACTGAGTCTATAGACCCTCATCTCCATGGGGGAAATATCACTAGATTTCCCAGAATTCTCAGAGAAAGCCATGTCCACACAGAGGTCTCATTGGCTATCTCCAGAATGACAGGCTAGACTCCACCCCTACACTCCCAATCATGAAATAGACCTCAAAGTACATGACTGTCACACCCATTATAGTAACCCACCATCTCCTGATTCAAAATGGCCAGCACCAGTTTATTTCAACTCACTAACAACTCTGTGTTCAATTTCATTCTTGACTTCCAATTTTCCTGAATTCATACTTGGTATGTTCCAAGTTCCAACTATTCCAAATTCCAAGTAGATATTTGCAGCTATTTCTTCTCATTTGGAGTCAGACCCCATCAGGAAGTGAAGGTCCCAAAGGTTTTACTCCTTCAGGTTTCACTCCATCCCCATCATGATGGTGGACTTGACTCTGGGAATGCAACTCTTCCTCAATATTTTGGGTGCCATCTGATCTAAGGGGTCCATCTTCTGGCCATGTTCTGGTGCCATCTGTAAGGTTTTCCATCACTAATTCCTCTGATGCAGACAGCCTATTTCTTCTTCATAGTGTGTTATTAGTCTAGAAATGCTACTAGAAGCTATTCACTCTGGGTGACCCTGTTGCTAATTAAAAATACCAGTGACATAGCTTCCAGCATCACAACAACTCATAAGCCACCACAGTATGCCAAACTGTTTAGATCAATGGTTCTCAACCTTCCTAATGCCATGACCCTTTAATCCAGTTCCTCATGCTGTAGTGACCCTCCAACCATAAAATTAGTTTTGTTGCTACTTCCTAACTATAATTTTGCTATTTTTATGACTCATCATGTAAATATACGATATGCAGGGTATATTTTAATTGTTACAAATTGAACATAATTAAAGCACAGTCATTAATCACAAAAACAATATGTAATTATATATTATGAAATACTTATTTCTAATGACAAATAAAATCTTGTATTGAAGCATGGTTTATTATGGGTAATATTCTTCATGCCACGTACTCCTATGTGGGCTTGTCTGCATGTGGGCAGACCCACCTGGAGACAGATAGAGAAGCAATGTCTCATTTCCTAAGACCATTGGAAATAAGTGTTTTCCGATAGTCTCAGATGACCTCTGTATTTTTTGGGTGTGTGTGGCATCACTGGCCTGGTGGGAGGAGGAAGCCCAACCTTGCTCCTGGAGAGCTGCTGCTGGATTTCAACTGTCAACCCAGTGGACTGCAGTCCTGCACACAACCACTAGGCAACCAGGGCTCAGCAGGTGACTTCTGTAAAAGCATCATTTGATCCCCAAGAGGTTGTGACCCACAGGTTGAGAACCACTGGTTTAGAATTTATTTCACATACCTTTGTTATTCTTCTTTTATGTGTAGTATATTTATATTTTTTCTATTTAATATTTGATTTATTAATTATATGTACAAGACTTATCACTTTAAAGCTACGGCACCATGGCACACATCTATTAAGTACTTCTCCTCATCTGTGTCTGATCAGTTTATAACTATTATATCTATAAGTAACACTTCTACATTACTACCCCTTATTGAGTTGAAGATAGCAGATTTGACTTCCTGAAAAATGTGGGTTTAGCTATTTTTCACAACCACACCACTATCTGCATACATTCTACTTGCCCGTCTATTATGGATTGAAATGTGTCTATCCTAAATACATATTGAATCTCTAATTCCTATGCATGAAAATATGACCTTATTCTTGTGTCAATGGGATCATACTAGAATAAGGTGGGTTCTAAATAGAATCACTTTGAAGTGGTATCTTATAAAAAGAGCAGAAAAGACGGTTAAACATTGTTTGAAGACAAATGAAGGCCAACTTCTGAAGCTACCAATAAAGAATTGCCCTCTCAGAGAGTAAATATCCTGATTTGAACTTCTATCCTCCCAAGAACTGAGAAAACAAACTCCTGTTCTTTAAAGTCACCCACATATGTGTTTGTTAGAACAGCATTAGGTAACTAAGATACCATCTCTCCAGTATACTTAAGGTATAGTTTGGGTTAGTCCCTAGGTAGTACAGATGGTTAAGTGGTCATTATTAGTTGAAAAGTTGGCAGTAAGGACCACCTCAAAGTAACCTTGGAACACAGGGATGATGATCTATTTCTTAAAAGTCACAGCCTTGAAAACCCAGTGGAGTGGTTCTAGCACTCTTGCCAATAACTAACAACTGCTTTGGTTACTTCGATATTTATTCTTTACATTATCATGACTCTGTAACATAGAAGCCCTATAATCTACCTTTCCTTTCCCACACAACTTAGTTATTTTCTCTAGAGATAAAGGCTTTATGTTTGCTAGTTTTCATTGCTCTCTAAGTATCTACCTATCTCAATCTTCCATCAGAAAATTGATATTTGACCAGTTTTCTCATCTAGAAGACATCTATCCCAGAACCTCCTGATCAATTCTGTTTGGTACTGACCGCGCGTGTTAGTCTGGGTAGAATAGAGAAACAAATTCATAAACACACATTTGTATATAAGGGAGAGGTTTATATACAAGAGGAAAGAAACATTGAGAAAGCATCCCAACCCAGTCCAGTCCAAACCCACAAGTTTTATATTAGCCCATATGTCTGATACCAGTCTATAAAATCTTATTCACGTGCAATGACACAAGGACACCTCTCACAGGCTCGTGGGTGCAGAGTCTTGTGTATCCATGGTTGTAGAAGCATGTCAGTGATGGCCCCTAGGGGCCTCTCTGTATCTTCTCAAGCATCTCAGCACTGGCAGGAGATCTGTGTGGCTTTTCCAGCTTCAAAAGTCTGGTTCCATCAGGGTAAGTCCATGTAGCTTCTCCTCCAGGAAGGCTCACAGGGAGTCCACCTTGTGTCTTTTCAGTAGAGCGTCTCCAAGAAACTGAGTCTATAGTCTCTCCCCTCCACGGGGGAAATATCATAAGATTCCCAGAATCCTCAGAGAAAGTCATGCCCACAGAGAGGTCTCATTGGATATCTACAGATTGACAGGCTAGACTCCACCCCGAGACTCCCTGTCATGAAACTGACACCCAAGTACATGACTGCCATACTGCTCTTCAAGCCTGCTGTGCATCCACCATACTTGACTAGCCCTCTAACATCTCCCAAGGATTCGCTTTTCTTTCTATTCTGTTGACTGGATCTCATGTCTCTCTTTTTTAGTTTAGGTCTTAATTTTTGGGCAAAGCATGTCTTGATAAAAGAGCACAGATAAAAAAGACATTGAATGTCTGCAAAATTTTCTCCACAGTAATTTTGCAGACATAGAAGCCTACACGGAATAAATTTACCCATAGGACTTTTGAAGACATTTACATCATTTTATTTTAGTTTTCAGT
Organism: Nesogale talazaci; assembly: GCA_004026705.1. Lineage (NCBI taxonomy): Eukaryota > Metazoa > Chordata > Mammalia > Afrosoricida > Tenrecidae > Nesogale > Nesogale talazaci. The sequence continues at coordinate 6,110 of PVJH01034503.1, forward strand.
ATTGTAGTTTTGTGCAGAAATATTATTTTTTTTCTGGTTCTTGATCCTCTGAATGAAACGTTTCTCTCTAGAAGCTTTTAAGATCTTTTTCTCTCTGGTGTTCTGCAATATCAAAATGATGTGCTTTAATTTAGGCTTATTGTCATCCATAACGCTGGCTACTTAGTGTCTTCTTTTAATCTGGTGACTAAAGTTATCATTTACTTTGTGGATGATTTATTCTCATCCATTTCTCTGTTTTCTTTTATTCTAAGTTATGTTATTCAAACATTGGACTTTTTAAGCTTAATTTCTATCTATTTCCCATTCAGTTGCTTTTGAAGTTTCTTCATTTTATCCTTCAACTTTTCTATTGTGCATACAATTTCTACACTCTTTTAAATAATCTTGTCCTCTTCCATTGATATATTCTCTTATCCCTTGGGGAATATTTAATTTCCTGCCATAGTCCTTGTTTCCTCGAGCTTGTTGTTTGTTGTTTGGATATCTGTTTTTCATATACATATGAAAAACTGTCATAGGCTAGGTTCTTGAGAGATGCAAGACTAGCAACATATATATGTTCATCTCAACAGAATGACACATGCAATTGTAGAAGCAAGCTTCAAATGCACAGGTAAAATGTTAGGCTGAAGTGTTCTCCTAACTCATGTAGCTGGCGGGGCGGGATGGGGGTGGGGGGAATGATTGGTGGCTGCAAAGGAGGATGAGTCTAAGATCAGCAAGTCTATGGCTGCACAAGCAATAAATACAAGGTTAACAAGTCAGAAGGCCATTGACAACTCCCAGGATCCGTAGGGATTATGGCAGGGTATTGGCTCAAGTCCACAGATCAGGAGGTAATGAGCCTGATGAACAAAGCAAATGTTTTTCCTGCATTGTTCCCTTACATTGTAACCAGGCCACACACCCAAGATAATTAATTGTATCAGTGTTTTGACCTAAGGATGTTTCACTGCGGCTTTCTTATCTTGTCATGGAGGTTTATAATGACGAGCTGTGACTACATTGTGCTAGGTCAGGTTATGGAGAATTACTAGGAGTTACTGCCTAAACACTGAGAATGCTGGCCCTGCTACGTTGACACAAAATCTTATCACTGTTATGCTGTTCTCAAGTGTGCAGTGATCCTCAGCTGTTCATTTAGCATTAGGAATTGTACTCCATGAAAGCCCAATACATGTAGACAAGATATTTCTGTGAGGTCCTCTGTAGCAGAATGTGTCTGTGCCCTCCTTTTCCCTTCTCCCGCCTGGAGATGATGGCTGCCAATGTTCTGGGAGGAAGGGGGGAGCGATAAAAGGTGAAGATTTCAGTGTTCAGTATGGAGACTTCCATGGACTCTTTCTGTCTTGTTAGGTTGTGACTGGACTCCTGTGCTCAACTTCAGGCTTTGCAGGGGTAGGGGAGGGTCTTCGCTGACTATCAAGAGTAGGGCAGGTGATGGAGAGGTCTACCTCCCACCCATGTTCATATGTGTCCAAGATCATCTTCATTCCCACATTATAGAGTGACCTGTTTTAATGCCAGTTGCTGAACTTATTGGTACAGAGTTTGCATTTTTCCCCCTTTTCTTTTCCTGTTGGCAGTTTGGAGCTGAAAATTTTTATGCATTTGTGTCTGAGTTTGTTGGTGTTATTTCTTTTCTTTACTCTTTGTTCTGCCTATGGTCATTTTAGTGGAGTTTGGAAGGAAAACAGAAGTGCCAGTTCTATTATTTTAACCAGAAAAATACTATATTTAATACATGTTTATGCATTTATCTTTAATATCCAATACTAAATACTTTGATTATATCCCAAAGGTTGGTACATAGTATACTTCAATTCATTCTTCTTGAGTTATAGAAATAATTTAAAAGATTAAATTCTTAATTGGTTTTCCAGAGTAGTAAGTGGGGCAAGCAGATCTGTGTCTCCAAGGAGAGAACATTCCATGTTGGTTTTCAGGTCTGCTGGTGAGATCTCTATTTCACAATGGACATACTACAATATGATTGTTCTATTTTGCCTAAACTTTTTTTGGGGGGGTCATCACTGCCCTCTGGATGGAGTGGAGGTTCAGCCTTGCTCCTGAAGAGCTGCTACTGGATTTGAACTGCCAACCCAGTGGGCCGCAGTCTTGCCAAAACTTCTAATGAAAGCTCATTAAGCTAATCTCAGGCAATCTATTACTTTAGAATCAGATTATTAAAAATGGATTTTGGGAGCCCCTATAATAAATGTCTTTCCTTCTGAAAGCAGTATCAGTCACGATAGTACTGAGAAGAAAAGTTGGCCATGATGTGAGTTCAGATATGTTCCCCAAAAATGGAGGCTATCAATCCTAAAATTCATCATAATACAAAGTTAGTTTAAATCAAGATCAGAGATTGCGTTAGTCTGGGTAGACTAGAGAAACAAATTCATAAACACTCTTAAGTGTATAAGAAAGAGTTTTATATATAAGAGCAACTGTACATTAAGAAATCATCCCAGTCCAGTCCAGTCTGATATTAGCCTATATGTCATAAGTCATAAGTCTAAGGTCCTAAGTCTGATATTAGCCTATATGTTTGATACCAGTCTATACAATCTTCTTCAGACTCACAAAACACATGCAATGACGCCAAATTCTGGATGACCACAAGCCAGATGGAATGTCTTTGGATCCAGTGGTGTTGTAAACATCAGCGCTGGCAGGGATCTCCAAGTGGCTCCTTCAGTTCCCAGGGCATGGGGTCTATCAGCGTTGTGCCATGTGTCTTGTCAGTAGAGAATTTCCAATGGAGTGAGTGTCTCCTGCCTCCAGGAAGAAAGTTCCATACTTACCAGCATTCTCAGGAGAAGGCCATGCCCACACAGAGGTCTCATTGACTATCTTCAGATTGACAGGCTAGACTCCACCCCTACCCTCTTAACCCTCAAATTGACACCAGGTTAAGTGACTGCCACAGAGATAAAAGTGAAAGTCTCATAGATTTTCAGATACTACTTAACCAATCCTATCTTTGGCAGTCCCAAAGCAACTCCTAGCTTTCCTGCTCTTTTCTTTTATGGTTAAGAGGAGGCCAAAGAGCGGAGGATAGAGGGGAGGACAGCTAAAGGAGTGCCCTGGTAGATGAGTGACTCTCCCACTTGAATTAGCAGGCCTCCTAAAGGGAGCCCTGGTGGCATAATGGTTACCCATTCGAATCCACCAGTCACTCCACGAGTGAAGGAGAGCACTCACTACTCCCATAAACAGTTATAGTCTTAGCTGAGCCCTGGTGGCGCAGTGGGTGTGTGTGGGATTTGATGGTTCAAATCCAGCAGCAGCTCTCCAGGAGCAAAGCTGAGCTTCCTACTCCCACCAGGGCAGTGATGCGGGAAACAACAACAACAACAAAATAAACAGTTCTAGCCCATCGACTCTATGGCAGTGAGTTTGGAGTTTTACTGGGCCAGGTTTCTTGCTATGCAGATACATCACTACCTTCATATAACCATGGCATGTGATGCTTAATGTAAATTGCATTATGATACTTTTAGACAATCTTTGGAAAGTCCCTGAAGAACACATTTTTTAAAGGTTATTTGAAGTTTTTTTAATGTAAACATTTTTTAAGTATACACAAGTTGCAAAATAAAACTCTAAGTACTCACGATCCATCTTTAACAATTACCAGTATCAACATTTTACAAATCTTTTAAAATAGATTTTCATTTCTGCCTCCATTAAAAATTGTATTTACTAGAATGCATTACTACAAATTTCAGATATCATATGATTTTCACCCCTAAATAGTTCCAGTCTCTAAGTGTTAAGAACTTAAATTTTTTCCTTTTCTTTTCTATCTAAACCCATAGTGCCATTAATACCCCTAAAAAAGCTAACAATTTCATTTTCTACTATGCTAGTCCATAGTAAATTTCCCAGAATATTGGGAAAGAGGTTTTTTTTTAATTCTTGCAGAAATTCTGTTTGCATCTAGAACCAAAGAGATCCCCAAATTATATACATAAAAGGGTTGAAATGGCAAATGTTTTGCTATATAATATTTTAACTCATACACACACCAACCAAATAAGTACTATCAATTGTATTTTGTTCATAGGTGTTCTAAGTCCTTTAGAGCTTGTAATGAAAGTTCACTGACATCAAAATGTGGGTTTATCAAATGGAGATTGCTTTACTGTAGTACATTTGTTGTTTTCTATTTATTTGGGCCCTTTCCCAAAATAAAGTCTTTTGGAGGCATAGTTTATTTGGTTATGTATTGGTGCTAGTGCTCCTGTTAGGTAAGAATTTAGCAGTCAGTGGTTTTAATGTAATTAGATTTTGATTTATGTACTGATGTAATTAATCAAATTTTGGAGGCCCGTTGCTTACAAGATTTATGCATATTTTAAGACTGGCTATATTAAAATGTCTGAATCCATACTGCAGAATGCAGTGGCAGCACAGTTAAATATCTGGAAACCACACTCAGGATAGTGCAGGCATGAGGATAAAAACCAATCACAATGCCACTGAGTTGATCCTGACTGAGGCCCTGGTTCTATAGTGGGTTGCACACTGAGGTGCTAACCATAACGTCAGCAGTTCAAACCCACCAGCTCTCCAGGGGAGAAAGAGGAGACTATCCACTCCTATAAAGTCTTACAGCCTCTCAGAACCCCAAACAGGCAGTTCCACTCTGTCCTAGTAAATGTATGCATTGGGTGGGTCTTATTTTAGAAATGCTTTCAGGCAATTTATTTCTACTTTCAGTAGTAGGGGTAAGGATAAAGAAATTTTCTGAGAGGCAAAATTTCTTGTTTATAAAGACAGAAATGGGCAGAGTTCTGGTGGCGTAGTGGTTGCGTGTGGGACTGTGGCCCACAGGGTTGGCAGTTCAAATCCAGCAGCAGCTCTCCAGGAGCAAGGCTGGGCCTCCTACTCCCACCAGGGGGGCAGTGATGCCCACACACACACAAAAGGACAGAAATAAAATCCAATGATTCTGTTCATGATATCCACTATACTACCAATTCTTCATGTTTTACAATCTCTCCTTCTTTAGCTAAACAAGCAGGCACACATCTCCGTATCATTTGCTTGCTCGTTACAAATCACTATCAAACCCACTACGTACTGTCAAGTCCTTCTGACTGATCACGGCCCTCAAGGACCGAGCGAACTGCTGCAGAGAGTTGCCAAGACTGTAAACTTTATGGAAACAGCCTGCCACATCTTTCACCCACACATGGGGCTGGTACGCTCAAATTGCCAACCTTTCGAGGAGCAGTTGAACGTTCTTAGCTGCTGTGCAGCAAGGGCTCTCTTTTCTGTTCAAAGTCAACTAATATTTATTGAATGCTATATGCCAGGTGCATGGTCCGTTAAATCTTATTTAATTCATAAAGCAATGTGTAGCAGTAGCAGCTACCTTTTATAGCAGTGAAAAGCAAAGTTCAAAAAGGTTTGGTGAGTTGCTCAAGGACTCCATTTTTCCCACGGCACACCCTACTCTCAAGATGATTCTTCAGCTATGGCCTTGCTCAGTGCTGACCCTCATGAGTATCGTAAGCTATCGAAGTGTGGTGAAGGAAGCAGATGGCTCCTGGTCATCAGAAAGAATGGCGTCTGGGGTCTTAAAAGCTTGTCTTCAAACAAGCAGCCATCTAAGTTAGGTTTCAGGTAAGCCTGCATGGATACGGCACACCAGACTATGGATCCAAGGATTGTAAATAGAAATTCCAAGATCAGAGAAGGAATTGTGTTCAACTTAAATCTGAGTACTCCGTTTGCAAAAGGCTATGGATGACAGTACAAGCTAAAATCCATTTTCAGAAAGCCCTACAGGGATTATGCCTCTTCTGAATTCCCTTGGTAGTGTCAATAGCCTTGCTCTACACAGAGTGCACCAGAAAGTAAATTAATGCAGATATAGTTAGTTAAAATTTAATGAATTATCATTTACTCCCCCTTTAATTCATTTAAAGTTTGCAACAGTTCCTATTCCTTTCTGTTTTCTTTCGGATTCAGATTTTTTCCCCTATTTTTTCCCCTATAGTTGACTTTTTATTTTGTATGATTTCTTGAGATGAAATGCTAAAATAGTGAAAAACCTCATTCACAGCACATTAATTCCTACTCATAATAATCTTCAAAGGACAAAGCAGAATTGCTCCTGTGGCTTTCTGAGGCTGCAACTTTTCCAGATGTGGAAAGCCTCATCTTTCTCCCAGAGAGCCGGTGGTGAATTTGAACCACTGACCTTGTGGTTAGCAGCCCAATGCATAGTCAAAAATCCATGATGGAGAAATCTATAGAGTAATGATTAGGTGAATAAAATTTTAGGATAATGTCGGGGGGGTGAGGAGTTAATAAAATGAGTAGAAAAATGAAGAAAATGTTTTAAAATGAATCATGGTGATGAATGTACAATTCTTTTAATATATTTGTGGCAGTCATGCACTCTGGTGCCAATGTGATGAAGAGTGTAGGGGTGGAACCTAGCCTGTCAATCTGGAGATAGTCAATGAGACTTCTGTGTGGGCATGACTTTCTCCTGAGAATTCTGGGAAATATCTCGATATTTTTCCCTCTTGAAGACACTCAACTGACAAGATACAAGACTCAGTCTTTGGGAGACATTGCAGCTGATAAGACAGAGGGTTGGCTCCCTGCAAAGCATCTCAGAGGAGAAGCCACATGAGCTTAGCCTGATGGAACCAGACCTCTGAAACTCCTGCCGGTGCTGAGATGCTTCCACCACCACAGATACACAAGACACTGGCCTGTGTGTGTCCTGGGGTCGTTGCATGCTTTGTGAGTCTGAAGAGGGCTTATGGTATCGGACATATGGGCTAATCTCGGATTTATAAATTTGGACTGGACTGGGTTGGGATGCTTTCTCAATGTTTCATTCCTCTTGTATATAAACCTCTCCCTTATATACAGATGCGTGTTTATGAATTTGTTTCTCTAGTCTACCTGGACTAACACAACATTCAAACAATTGAATTGTATGGTATGTGAGTTATAGGTCAATAAAAATTCTTTAAAACAAACAGGTGGATTTTATGAAAGTCAAAAAAAAGTATTCAACTGATATAAAAATCAACACCAAAGGGTCCAAACATTTGCCCTGGATCAGTACCTGCTCCATGAAATCCACCGCAGACATACAGCTTCCCATCCACCGTGCCTGCATTGGTGGAATTGGTTCGAAGGGACAGGAGAGGACTTAGCATGGGAGGGCCTTCTCTCCAAAAATCCCCATCAGGGTTGTAGATCTCCACAGCGTCAAGGCATTTTCGAACCTGACCCCGATCTCGACCTTCACAGCCAATCCCACCTACAGAGAAATGATACACAGAAATGAGACGACCAAGAATTGAGACTCTACTGGGGATATTACTCCCTCCCAGACATGGCTTCTAACACAGGCTTATGATCCTTTGGCTTTTTCTGTCCGACTTATATAAATTTTAATTCATCATGATAGTTATTCTGTAGTCCATAGAAAAAGTTAGTGTCATTTTTGCTCATAGTGCCCCCTGTTTTTGCTTGTATATGAGATTGATTCCACTACAGGTCTTATACTCTCCAAGAGCCAACACTCATTCACAGGATGCTCGGTGAACCCTGCTCCCTCTGACATCTGCCTCCCTGTGGACCATGAGGAATGATTTTACTAGTTCTCTGCTTCTGAGGTTGCAGACTTCAGGGAGGTACCATTGACCATTGGGGAAGTAAATTTCAGGTTTAGAGTCAAATGAACACCCAGACTGAAAAGTCCAGTGCGTTTCTGAATGATACATTCATTCAATGGACATTGAGTCCTTTTTGTTTTGTTTTGTTTTAGTTTTTTGGGGCATCACTGCTCGCCGGTGGTGGGAGTAGGAGGCCCAGCCCCACTGCTGGAATTGAACCTCCATCCCAGTGGGCCGCAGTCCCGCGCACAACCACTACGCCACCGGGGCTCAGCCCCATTGAGTCCTTTTGACATGCAAGGCAATGTGCTACATAACCAAGAGTTTACCAAAAACAAAGGGTGAGGGGTGTTTTCTGCCCTCAATAAATTAATTGGGTAAAAGGGGCCAAGTATACAAATAAAAAGAATAGAAGATGTTAGGGCAGGTATCTTAAGAGGTATGTAATTGGATTCTGAAGCCAGACACTGAAACAAGTGACAGAATATTTACATAATTGTGATTTCAAGTACAACCCTCAAAGAGAAAAGTAATTGTCTAAGAATCTCATAAAAAACACAAATGTGAAAATGAGCTTCTTTGTTCGCTCCTTCTAAATTCCATAATAAAAGGTTCTTCAAGATCAGAGTCATATTCTCTAATTGGAAGTATAATCCCAAGACTGAGATGAATTCTTAGGAAGAAGAGACACTCTGGTACTTAAAACCACTCATTTCATCAATATCCGAATTCCATCCAGGCCTGATGCTTGATCTGTATGACCAATCCAAACGTTTGAAAGTGCTGGGTTCAGGCTAATCCACCTCTCTTACATCCCAGAAGAGTCCCTGCCCAGCGGAGCTATTCACAGGTATTTTAGTACAGCCAATCAAAACCTAAACTCCAAACTACTTATCTCACGCCACTTACACTACTCTGCCTCGTTTACTGGAAAACAAAGTACATAAAGCCTTATGGTATTTTTTTCACTGTTACTCAAACAGACTTTACTCCTCCATGTGTTATATTGCAGTCATTTCCTGGTTTCCTATCTTACCTAGAAGGGCTTCACTACTGTATCCCCAGTGGCCAACACAGCACCTTACATGAGGCATTTTGGACTGGAAGAATGAGCCATTTAACTTTTCGTGTGCTGTTAAAAAGCATTTAACGTTTCCCTATCTGTCCGAGTACATGAACCAGAAGTGCATTAAAGGCAAAGGTCACTTTTTACACATCTTTTTCTATTTCATAGTGGCTACCACCATAAATGTTTACAAAGTACATGAAGGGTGGTAGAAGCAGGTAATTTCCATCATGGTTGTAGTCTATGCCAGAGAGGACTTTGAGAAAATAATCTTTCGTTCTTCCCCCTCACTTTACTGAGGAAGCCTTGCTTATTTCTGGTCACCATAAGAATTCAGGGACAGATAGATAAAGTCAGGAAGCTCTGAGCTGCTCGCCCTCGAACCCTGCTGGGTACATAATTTTATACATTACAGAGTCAAGACTAAGTTGCACTGTTTCCAAGGAGAGGGCTTGCTTCCCTCCATTATGATACCACCACACTGTTTTCAGAGCCTCTTTCAACAAGGTGCTGTGGTATCCTGAGGTTTCTTAGCTCAGCAAGTAGAACTTCCTGTGTGTGCCGCTGTGTCCTTCAAGCAGTTGAGCCTAACAAGCATTTATCATGCAAGAGTAAGAAGACTTAGTTATTTGCTTCTGCAGAGCCTGGGGCGGAGCCCTGGTGGTGTGGTGGTTATGAGTTGGGCTGCAACATGAATGGTCAGCAGGGACCTCAAACTTTTAAAACGGGGTCAGTTCCCTGTCCTTCAAATTTTTAAACAGAGGGCAACTTCACTGTCCCCAGACCATTGGAGGGCTGGACTATAGTTAAAAAAAAACAAACAAACAACTGAACAAATTCACCGCAGACCTGGGATGAGTTGACTGCTAAGCAGGACAGCAGCGGCGGCAAAAACACCAGGCGGACCGGGATAAATGTCCATGGTGGGCCACATGTGGCCCTATAGTTTGAGGACCCCTGACTTACACAGTTGAGGCCTTAGAAACCCACCACAGGCGGTCACTAGGAATCACCACGGACTCAATGGAAGTCAATTTGGTTTGGGTTTGGGAGCAGGACCTGAGGAAGAATTTAATAGGCTGACTTGCATTGCAATTCCTTAAGTGGAAACAAAGAGGTTGAATGAAAGTCATGGGAAGTCAGGTTGAGAGATATCCAGCAACCCAAGTCCTAAACTAATAAGCTAAAATTTGTTTAATGAACATGCAAGTTCGTTAGAAAAACTCCTTCAAAAGAGTACATACAAATGGGTAGGAGCTCTTGATTTTTGTTGTGCTGTTAATAAATGTATTCAGTCCTTAGGCTCCTAAACTAACCCTTTGAATATGTTTATCTCTGTGGGTTGACAGACCACCGTCCCTAGTCTGCACTAGAGGGATGGAGCAGATTTTATAGGCATTGCATCTTTGTTTCCGATCATCAACATAGTGTCTGACTCACCTGGATGTAATTCCACCATCAAGAATACTTTAAAGTGTCACTCATTAGCAGCAGATTTAATGAGCTTAAATTAAGGTGAATCTTAATTAGATAATCAAATAAAGGCACGATCTATATTAATAAGTCAGTACCGACACTCAAAGAAAAATCTTTTGATGAAAGAACCCCAGGGTCGGGCCAGCACATCCTTAGAATTTCAATGAGACACTTCCATATTTTTAATTGACATGACGGCAGAACCTCTGAGCCCAATTTTTCTTTACTCAAAAACAGACAAAGGGAAAATTATCTTTGTGATTCACATCCAAATGGATTTCAGATGCAAAATAGATAGGTACCTTTGGGTGGTGGCAGGGGGCAGATAAGAGAATGATAGAAGAGGAAATGCATTTGGCAAATAGGAAGACCTGCTCTCCCCCTGCTATGGGCAGTGGAAGGAAATGAAACATCTGTCCACAAACAAAACCTCCCAGCGCAGAGGAGTTCTTGCCCACAAAACTTGTCAGGGGAGAGCAGCTGTGCTTCTGTTCTATTCTCAAGGACGTACCGTCCATGTGCCCTTGAATAGAACAGGACTCGGGCTGCTCATGCCCCTCTGCCAGCTGAGTCGTCTCATGGAGACATATTTTATTCTCTTCTAGGCTTGTGGAACAGATTATCCTCAAAAGGGGTGGTTGGTGGAGAGAGAAGGAGAGTCATACTCAAGGGATATTGTGATAGTTGCTTGGATTGCTAAACCAGCATAAGAAATACATATAATTACTATTCTTCGGCTCCCATTGTGTCACAGAAGAAGCACATGTAATTGTGGAAAGAGACAAACCCTGGTTCATATCTCTGAGTCACCACTTACTCTGGCTGCACAACTTTGGCCAATTTAATTTCTGGGATCCTCTATTTTCTCATCCTGTAAACAAAGTGAATAATATGTATCTCATAAGTTGTTGAAAAGATTAAATTAGGAGATAACCACATAAGAGAAGGTAAAGGGGAATTCACATTTACTACTTCTGGGTTCACAGGTAATATTTTAGGAATTTTTCTACTTACTATCAGTTGCCACTCAAGAGAAAGACAAGGTTTTCTCCTCTCACAAAGAGTTACAATCTTAGCTTGGAAACCCACCGGGGCAGCTCAACCCGGTCCAACAGGGTCACTACGAGGCAGAATTGACTCAACGGCAGTGAGTTTATCAGGCACCAAAATGGCGGGGCTGCAGTAAAAAGTCAGCTGCTGTCAAATTCATTCTGACTAATGGCAATCTCAAACCAGAACTGTGTTATGTAAGGCTTTCAATGTGCGAGGTGTCAGAAGGGGCTTCTGGGTAGACTCCAGCCTCCAGTCTTCCAGTTAGCATCGGAGCACAGTAACCCTTTCAGTAGATTCGCAACAAATACTCATTCCTTTCTGTGTCTCTCAGGTGCCACGCATGATGTCTTTCCTCCAAAAGCTGCTTCACAGTGTTTGTTGAATAAACATTGAAGAAAATTGTTATTGTAAACCTTTGGCATACTGATCTTATATCTCCATAAAATGATTTTTATAAACAAAATTATTTATATAAGGAGATAATCCATGCTCATTTTTATATTTACACAAGGGCTGGTTAAAAAAGAGTGTTTCAAAAGTTGATCACATGTGAATTATGAAAAACTAAAAGATGAAATGTATTCAAAATAATTGAATTCTTTTAAAAAACAGAATTTTACAGACAATTAATATTTTTCTTTAAAGAATCAAAATATCTGTTTCAACTCTTCATGTTTTAAAACGTATATTACATTCTTAGTGATATACGAGGATGGGAATGAAAGATACCAAATAAAAGGGGGCTTCAAACAGTCTGTGAGGAATTCTATTAGCCTCCTATTTCAGGTTCCCAGGAACTCCTTAAAACCCCCTTAGCTATTCAACGATCTTCCTCAGGATTTAAGGTTAATGACATCACCTGTTTCCGTAGAGTACCACCGATAGCGGCGTTCCCACACATCAGCTTGATAAAGAGCCATGCCTTAGCGTTTCCTTGCAACTGGATGGGCTTTTTGCTGTTGGCTTCTTTATCAGGACAGCAAAGCACCCAACATGTGGGTGCACCTTCTCCAGGGTGTAACATGGTGCTTTCCTCCAGACACACGTGGAGATCTACAGCAGAGCACATCTCATTACCGTGCTTCAATTTTGATGTGAATTCAAAGTTCATTCATGTAGCTAAGGTCGACATTTATCCCTGAGTCCACTCTGGACGTAGCATGATGCAGATAAAATAGGTAACATGCAGGGGACTTGTGGTCATTCTTATTTTTAAAAAATAATTTTTAATGGGAACTCATGCAAATCTTATCACAATCCATACATATATCCATTACATGTCAAGCATGTTTAGACATTTGTTGCTTTTGTCATTCTCAAAACATTTGCTTTCTACTTAACCCTTTGGTATCATCTCCTCATTTCCCCCCTCCCTTCCCACTCCCCCTTCCTCATGAACCCTTGGTAATTTATAAATTATTATTATTTTGTTATATCCTATGCTCGCTGATGTCTCCCTTCACCTACTTCCCTGTTGTCCATACCCCAGGGAGAAAGTTATAATGTAGATCCATATAATAGCTTCTCTCTTTCCACCCCACATTCTCTCCACCCTCCTGGTATTACCACTCTCACCACTGGTCCACTGTGGGATCATCAGCCCTGGATTCCCTATGTTTCCAGTTCCTATCTGTACCAGTGCATATCTTCAGGTCTAGCTGGATTTGTAAGGTAGACTGGGATCATGATAGTGGGGGGAAGGAAGCATTGAAGAACTAGGCTTTGTTGTTTGTGTGCTGGATGGCTGCTTGTTTAACTTCCAGCCTTTAAGACCCCAGACGATATATCTTCTGATAGCTGGCCACCATCAGTTTTCTTCATCACATTTGTTTATGCACACATTTGTCTTCAGTGATCATATCAGGAAATGGACACATAATGATAGTTTTTGTTCTTTGGTGCCTGATAACTGATCCCTTAGACCCCTCATGGTCACACAAGCTGGTGTGCTTCTTCCATGTGGGCTTTGTTGTTTCTGAGCTAGATAGCCACTTGTTTACCTTCAAGCCTTTAAGATCCCAGATGCTCTATCTTTTGAGAGCTGGGCACCATCAGCTTTCTTCTTCACTTTTGCCTATGCACACATTTGTCTTCAACGATCCTGTTGGGAAGCTGAGCATCATGGAATGCCAATTTAATAGAACAAAGTACTTTCTCTTGCATTGAGAAAGTACTTGAGTGGAGACGCAATGTCCATCTGCTGCCCTAATACTAACCCTATAAATATGTGCACATAGATCTATTTCCCCATCATATCTAAATGTATTTACCTATGTACATGCCTTTATTTAGACCTCTATAAATGTCCTTTGCCTCCTAGTTCTTTGCGCTGTTTCCTTTTTCTTTCCTCCTGTCCCACAATCATGCTCAGCCTTCATTTGGGTTTCAGTAATTTCCCTCAGTTACATTACCCTTGATCAATCCTTACCAGGCCTCTCATACTCTCCTTGCCACTGATTTTGGATCACTTGCTGTTCCCTTGTCCCTGGGTTGGTCAACACTACCTCCTTTCTCCCACCTCCCCCTCTTCCATGTCCCCCGGGAATCATTGGTCTACTTGTATTCTCCTCCAGACTGTTCAGCCTGTCTTATCTAGATAGACCTGATGTGATCATTCTTAAAACATTTATTTCTGAGCCCCACATTGGTAGTTCTAGATAACCAAAGTTTAAAACTCTTTTATGCTCAACTGTAAATATATTTCATGAATACTCATAGCAAAGTACTTGGGTTCCTGACTGGCATTAATGATTCACTCTTGACTACTAACCTAAATCTCAGTGGCTCAAACTCATCCAGAGGTGTCATGGAAGAAAGACCTAGCAATCAACTTAGAGAAAGAAGACAGCCAGGAAAAGTCTGGAGAACACTTCTATATTGTACCATAGGAGTCTTCATGTGTCAGGACAGATAGGTTTGATTTTGCTTTACAGCAAAAACATGATAAAGTGTTCATACCAGTTCTAGGCCACATCAGCCGAATCTCTACATGCAAATCTTGTCTATGCTAGAAATATCTTGTCTAACTCACTTCTCTGAGCATTCTAAGTTTGCATTTCTTTCCTTGTTCAGTATCAGATCCAGAAATGTCTATCTGAGTCTAGAACAGCCTTTAAATAGGATCAAAACATATCTGAAAGTCTGTTCTGATAACTTATGAATGCCAGAATGCTTGACCA
>PVJH01034504.1:0-20550 GCA_004026705.1 Nesogale talazaci
AAAAAAAAATCACTTTCTGCTTTCTGGGAGTGTTGTAAACTTTATCGATGCAAAAACTGTTTCTCAAAGCAAAGTCACTTTCACCTGTAATCAAACAAAAATTAAGATGGGAATGTGAAAATAATAATAACTTTTACTCTATCAAGGAGCCACGAGATGGGGGGAGAAAGGGGAAAAAGAGGAGCTGATACCAAGGGCTCAGTAGAAAGTAACTGTCTAGACAAGAATGGGGGCAGCACGTGTACAAACAGGCCTGATTCAACTGATGCATGGGTTGTAATTAGAGTTGTAAGAGCCTCCAATAAAATGATCTTTTAATTAAAAAAAACAATAAATCAATAAAATTAAGATGGGAAATTCGAATACTTTTGAAAATGAAAATCGGAGCCCTGGCGTCATGGTGGGTTATGTGCTGTTCTGCCCTTGGCAAGGTCAGCTGTGTGAGCCTACCAGCTGCTCCTCCGCAGAAAGGTGAGACTCTCTGCCATCACGGTGTACAGCTTCAGAAACTCACAGAGGCAGTTTGACTCTGTCTTGTTGAGTCAACATGGGTCAGAATCTACTTGGTCGCGGGGAGAACTACCTAAGAAAGGTCTTTGAAAAATGAACAAGCTTAAATTAATAATACCAGGGATTGTAAATCTTGAAAATATTTTGTTATTTAATTGTGAAGTTAGAGAAAAATTCTGAATTGTGGTATAATTATGATCATAGGCAAGTTATATCTTAACTAATTTTGGGGGGGCATCACTGCCCTCTGGTGGTCGTGGGAGCTACACAGTGCCGCTGCTGAGAGGCACCACTGCCTTTGAACCCCCAAGCCAGCGGGTCGTAGTCCCACGCTCAACCACTTACGTCACCAGGGCTCAGCCATCTTAACTAATTCTTACAGGCAAATACTCATATAAATAAAGTCTTATATAGTTATCAATGTATAGCTTGTTTTGTTAATGAAGACAACTTTATATAAATCTTTTTTTTTTTTTTGTGGCATTACTGCCTTGGTGGGAGTAGGAAGCCCAGCCTTGCTCCTGGAGAGCTGCTGCTGGATTTGAACTGTCAAGCCTGTGGGCCACAGTCCTGCACACAACTACTAGGTCACCAGGGCTCACCTATATAAACCCTCTTAACTCAAGGGAAAAATGAACTTCTATCCAATACTTTTTTACAGTGCTTGATTTACATTTTATGTCATTATTTAAATATACTTTCTTATGTCATTATTTAAATTTTATACAAATGTATTAGGACTGGATTCTGTTTTCAATTGAGATTCTTCCTGGGAATTACTTTTGTTTAAGAAGTGCTATTAGCAGATTACACATACCCATTTTGTTATCTTAATCCACTAAAACTTCTTTCCCTGAATTTCTTCTTCCTAGTCATGATGAAGCAGGTGTTTTCCTTTCTTTATCACTGGTACCAACTCATTTCAACATATACACTTTACCAAGCATAAAATTTCTGGCTGTTGGGAGGTCAGCGTGGCTTTCAATTGTACTATATGACAGCAGTTGCTTAAATTATATTCCACCAAGTGAAAGGATTTGCAGTACATCACAACAGGGATTTTGGTCAGACAGATCATACTGGTAGACTATATCCTAATCACGTGATACTTTGACAAAACTTCCATTGATCAGCTCTTCCATGAGACAGGGTCCTCCTGACATCCATCGGAATACCAAACACACATAGTTCAAGCTTACTGATATCTAGTTGATTCTGGCTCATAGTTGTAAGGTAGATTAGGTGATGGCAAGAAGGCAAAAGCAGGAAAATGTTGCAAAGGTTTATTTCAGAGCTCCCAGGAGAGGTTATCTGGGCCAGAGAAGTCATGCCCACCAGGAGGGAGGGGAGTACAGAGAAAGGAAAGGGAGCAGCCTGAGCTCCCGGGTAGGTCGAGGTTCAAGGGTCCTCAGTTGGGGGCCTGTAAAGTCTTGTTGTCTAGGTGAGAGGTGAGGAGTTGGATAGCCCAAGTCTGGGGGAGGAAGTAGCCGGGGAATTTTCCATCTGGGTTTGGTTGTTTGCAAGGCCAGGAAGAAGCTACAATGTTATCCACAATGGTCAGCCTCCTGCATCTGGGCATGGAAGGCTGTGGGAAGGCAGACAGGACTTTTCCACAATTATATACTCAAATAGTAAGCAAACTATTTACCTGTATTTGGTGTGGAAGTTAAGTTAGCTATTCTCCCTGAAGCCCCCAGTTATCCGAGGCCTTTGTGTGTCTCACAATAAAGCTGACTTCCCTGTTCAGATAACGGCTCCTAACCAGACAGGCCGGCTTATCCACCTCCAGGAGTCTGGGGTCAGGTCTTGTGCCATGGGACCCCGATACCTGCCTTTCCTATAATGTGTGCAGGTGGCACAACCCCTTCCTGTAACGTGTGTCCTTGCCTGTAGTTGGGGGTCTGGCATGGCTCCAAAGGGTATATAAGGATGGGACATAGGATAGAGGCTCTCTCTCTCCTGCCTCTTCTCTGCCCCTCGGCACTGGACGCTCTCGGTCCCTTTCCCTCATCATAGAATCCCTTCCCCCACTCTTTTCAGGTGGACCACCAAGCGGGGCAGAGGTGAGCATGCTACCCTGGTGTGAAATGTGTCGGACTCTTATTGTTTCTCTCATGCTCTCTCAATATCTTTATTATAATAAATAATAATTATCACTATACAACTGTTTCTATTGAACCCATAATGTATATATCAAAAGCTGACTTCTTCTGATAGTAGGCCACCAAAGAGGAGAGGGAGGTCTGCCCTCTCGCATCCTTGAAGTATTCTCACCAGCCCGGGTATCTTTCCATGTGCCTGCCCTGCCAACTCCCACTTCTGCCCAACAACAGTGATTGTGTTAGTCCAGGTAGACTAGAGAAACAAATTCATAGACACGCATATGGATATAAGGAAAAGGTTTATATCCAAGAGGAATGGAACATTGAGAAAGCATCCCAAGCCAGTCCAGTCCAACATCATAAGTCTGATACCAGGCTATAAAGTCTCCTTCTGACTCACGAAACATGTGCAATGACACCAGGACAATCACAGGCCAGTGGGTGCAGACTCTTGTGTATCCAGTGGCAGTAGAAGCATCCTGGCGCTGGCAGGGGTCGCCCCATGGCTCCTTACTTCCAGGACTCAGGGTCCATCAGCAGGATCCATTGGCAGTAGACGCATCTCAGCATTGGTAGGGGTCTCTCTGTGGCTTCTCTGGCCCTAGAGGTCTGGATCCATCAGGGCAAGCTCATGTGGCTTCTCCTCCGGCTCCTCCAGGTTCCAGGACTCAGGATCTATCATCATGCCATGACCTCTTTTTGTCGACTCCAAGGAACTAAGTTTATAGTCTGTCACTCTGGAGAGAGTCCATGAGCCCTCTTTGTGGGCATGGCTTTCTCTCAGAATTCTGATAGTTCCCCTGTGGAGGTGAGAGAAATTGACACCAAGTACATGACCGCCACAGGGACTCTCCTAAGCAGGGTAGAACTGGGGTTCTAAGGCTGTAACTGTTTTTTTTTTTTTTGAATCATTGCCCTGGTGGTGGGAGTAGGAGGCCCCGCCTTGCTCCTGGAGAGCTGCTGCTGGATTTGAACCTCCAACCCAGTGGGCTGCAGTCCTGCGCACAACCACTATGCCACCGGGGCTCAGCGGCTGTAACTTTTTACAGGAACAGAAACCTTTCTCCAGAGAAGTGGCTGGTGGGTCACAACTGCTACTTTGGGTGCAGTAGCCCACTACACTACACTACACTACCACGGATCCTGAACCAGAAATACGCATGACCTATGGAATCTGAAAGAAAGATCCTTAACATCATCCACTTTAACTCACAGATGAACCTTGTAAAGCACATTCAGTGTGTAGATTTTGGTGGATTTAGGAGGCTGTTGATAAGAAATTCACTACATGATTTACTTTAAATGCTAATCCCTTAGACCTTGGACAGCATTTCCACCACCACCACCCTTTTCCATGACCACCACTGTGGTATAAAATGAAACATGGCTGCTTTCCTTAACGGACCTTCCAAGAAGAGTCTAGGTTCACCTTTATTTCCAATCACAAGAAGATTCCACCTTCCAGCCTAATGTCCGGCAATGAATTGCCTAGGATGTGGTTTAAAATACCCACTCCAGTTCTATAGAATTAGAACCCCTAGGGCTTTGCCTCTGAGTCTACATTTTAGACAAAAATGTATACTGAAGTTTGGGAGTTACTAGCTGGGCGAATGTATAAGACTATGTTGCTTGGTACATAGATACAGACTGACTACCTAGTGGTTATCTAATTATGGTTGTACATACTTTCATCTCCAAGAGATGCTTGCTTAGAATCCTTCCACATACCTAGTCCACACAGAGCCTCCAATGTCACTTCCTTTCTCTCTCCTGTCTGATTCCTCCCTCTTGTAAGCCTTCACTCAAGCCTTGCCTTCTTTGTGAACTCTATGAAATTCTGTGATAAACAGGGTTTCTCTCTCCCTTATTGTAACCACTTTTTAATTCCATAGCTTCTTTCTGGCCATTTCCTCCTCACAAGTTTCCCTGTCTGCCCGTGGTGTTGTAGTAGATGTTTAACTCTTGGTCTTGAGGGGAAACAGCCCCATTATGTAGAGTTCTCCAGTTTCTATGATGTAAACACTTCCACGGTGACCAATTTCAGACTACTAACAAGCTGTTACTGAATGCAGAGATTTGGGAGAGTTATATAATATAATTAGTACTATTCTATAGTATTTCCACCAAGCAGAAGATGGTAATAACCAGGAGAACATGGGTGATAGTAAAACCTAGTAAATAATTAGGAATTGATGGATTTTAATATTTATTAACCTTGTTTTGATAAAATTTATTTGGTTATAAACTTGTATTACTTCAATTGTGTAATAATGTCTCTGTTTAATAACCAGTTCCAAAAATTCTGAAAGTTTTTAATCACTTTTATAAGCTGATAATGAGCCACTTGCAGCGCTGTCTTTGGTCTCCATCTTGGCCAAACATGACCTGTCCCGAAGGTTCTTCCTTTCCACTTACCACATCTTGTTTGGGTCTGCCCAGCAGAAAGTAAAGGAACCCTAAAGAATGCAGGGAAAGGAGCTGCAATGAGCGACTACCCCCCAATAGAACTGACTTGGCGCACCCAAAGAAGCATCCCCTGTATCCAGCCTTTCAGGGAGTGTATGGTGGTGCCTTACAGGAGGGCGGGGCGTCATTGTGGTGCTGTGCTGGCAGAACTTGCTGGAAATCTGTCCCCTTTGAGTCCTGGGAAAACTGTTGGTGGATAGGCCCTTCACCAGAGGCTTCCCAATAAACCTGGGCAGGTGTTGGGGGAAGCGACAGGCTGCAGGCTGCAGCTGGCCATTATGAGTTTCAAGAACCTGGAGTTGGGGGACCTGATGGCACAGCAGGAACCTAGAGACTACACCCCTCTCCTCCTGCAACGTCTCTCCTCCATCCTCTACTGGCCAAACTTCAGGGCCGACTCATATCTCACTGCCATAAAGTCCATGATTTCTGAGACTGTTTATGAGAGGAACAGCCCAGTCTTTCCCCTGAGGAGCTGCTGGTGGTCATGGGCAGCTGACCATGCGGAATTCAGATCGATTTCCATAGAACGGAGAAACACCGAAGCCAGAAGGACAGCCACAGGCTGGCCAAGAAGTGGTCAGTTGGCACAGCACTGCAGATTCAGCCACGGTCTCTCAGGCGGCAGGTTGGACATCAGAGGCAGCAGGAACTACCTGCGCCTGGCTTGGTGGGAGTTTGAGCTAGTTGGCCCATGGTTAGATTTCCTCCGTTTGTGTGGCCCACCTTCTGGTTCTGGGCAGCTGGTGAGTGCTGGCTGATCTCATCCGCGCATATCAACTGGATCCATCGTCCTGATTGGTTGTCCATTGTCTTCCAGAATAAACACTTCCTGAGGGGGCAATGAAGGTATGGGGTGAAAATGAATTTTCCCAAGGACTTCTCACAGGTTCAGTCATGGTCGATGAAGTGAAATTGGAACACATAGCAGTTCTTATAAGTTGGCAAAGCAGAACAAGAACTAGAATGAGAGACAAAGTAGATGACTGGAACTGCCTAGAAGTTAAACAGATGACCTCCCAAACTCCAAGCTCAATTCTATCAGAGCCAATACAGACTCATAGAACCCTCTAGGACAGGCAATACCTGCCCCCATCAGTTTCTGAAACTAGCTCAGATGGAGGGGAAAACATAATCAACAATGACATATCAGACAAGGGACCAACCTCCAAAATGACATATTAACAAAATGTCAATACCTCAGTAACAAAAAGCTAAATAATCCAATTCAAAAATGGGCTGAAGATGTGAGAGCTCTTCATCAAAGAGGACATTCAAGTGCCCTGACCCATGAAGAAATGCTTATGGTCATTAGCCATCAGAGAGAGAAAAACCAAGCCTGGGTAAAATATTACCTCACCTCAGCATTAACATCAAAGTCAAAAAAATCAGAAAACCACCAATGCTGGTGATGGTCTCAAGAGGCCGCTGGTGAGACTGTAAACCACTGTGGGGAATATGAATTGGAAATAGGAATACATGATCTAGCAGCCCCGTTAGGGACATACCCCAGAAAAGTAAGTGCTCTGATGTGAAGAGATATATGGACAATCACATTCACGGCAGCCTTACTGACAAAAGCAAGAAAATGAGACCCATCCTCCAGTGAGTAAATAAATCACATCTCCTTACATGCTTTCCCACTCAAACCCCCTTTTATCTGAGGCATTTTCACAGGACCCCGTGATTATAGAGGTTTGTACAAAAAGTATACAAATCAAACATTTACTGATGATAAATCATAGAAATAATTTAAAAGCAATTTTTGCATGTACATAATTCTACCACTTATTAACAACTAGAGAAAATGACATCTTAAGGAGATATATGTGCTTGCTTATTTTTACATAAAGAAGTAAATCTTGAAAGAATATTTGATCCTGCAAAACATAGAGCATCTTCAATGTTTTTCAGAGTTGATCAGTATTGTGATTTTATAATTGTCACTGCTGAGAATGTTGCTTCAAACATAGTACAAAGTGGCAGAAATGGGTTTAGAGCAATTTCAGAAAATGTTGGAAATTCTGTCCTAATTCCCAGCCAAAATTTATGTGACTACTTTTTTAGGTAATTCAAGTTTTGAACCTGTGTCTCTTGATAATTTGGCAAATTCTTCTTGAATTTTTGGTGTTCTTAAAATTTATTTCAAGTGAGTGTGGTTTATGAACTCACCTTGTGTTTTTAAAATCAAAATTTGAGAGGAAGTTTATTTGAATTGGTGTCACTAGGCCTTTCGGATGGTCAATTATAACTCTTAACAGTTAAATTGTTAGGTGGGCTATTTTCAGTTATAAAATCATCTGTATCTGTAAACACTCCCAAAGAATCATTTCCACCCTTTTCTTCCAAATATTAACTTTTTTTTCATACAACTTTTGAGCTTATCTTTTAACACATATATGTTATACTTTGTTCTTTGAAGTGACAGATTTAAATCATTGAGTTTATAAAAAATGTATGACAAATAAGACATTTTTTAATGTCTTAAGTCATGAAAATGTAACTTAATGGGATTTCTGCTCAGCTAAAAAGATAGACAACTTCATCTTTCATTTTCAGTAATCTGTTTAACAATCACCTTTCTGAGAAGCATTTTAATTCTATCTCTATCAATCACCTTTTGTAATCAGAGTCTGTCTTTGCAAAGGTTGGAGAACAAGTAGCTATTAAGATTGCTTTTATGAATAATTGGATCATGAAGCACCCAATACGAATGATGGTGGTTATTGTGTGGCTATGAAAGCCTCCCGATGGATCAAGCAATGAATAAAAGTGATGTATTCATTGCCGTCAACTTTAACCTTTGGGTGCAAATTCAACATCCTTGCCCATCAATGCTCCAGAACCACCTGTATAGACCCCAATGCAATTTTTCCACTGTAAACATTCTCTTGTGGAATACTCATCCATTTTAAGATTTACTTTCAATTTGGGGGCGCCCTGCCAAAGGACGATAAAATCATGTATGGTTCTTTCATAAACATATTGTGGTAGTTACATGTAGCTGATAAAAAGAGTGAAGGGTGGGTTGGATCCAGCAGACTGTATATTGTGGTAGTTACATAATATCTGATAAAATGAGTGAAGGGTGGTCTACCCTGTCAAACAGGTTGTCACAGCCTGAGGATGCTTCTTGGTGGGCGTGACCTCCTCCTCAGGAGGGTCCTGGGAACTTCTCTCTTTCTCCCTGGAGGAGGGCCTCACACACTCTCTGCCTGCAACACTCAAAGAGCTGGAGGAGCCAGCACTGGGTTGGATCCACGAGACTTTCCACCCACCAGCCTGTGACTTTGCTGCATTTGGCATCATTGTGAGTGGCTGCATGACTCAAAAGAGGGATTTAAAGATGAGTGTCAGCTTTAGAGACTAGTAGCAGACTTAGAGACTTGATCTGGACTGGGTTGGGATGCTTTGCAAATACACAATGACTCTTTTATATCAAGCTCTTTCTTGTGCACACGTGAGTGTCTCTGGATTTGTTTCTCTAGTTAACCTGGTATAACACACATATCTTACAAAAAGTGACATCTGTGCGATGTTAGAAGTATCATTTGTTTCCATAATTGAATTGCAAACTTTAGTCTGGCCTTAAACTTGGAATTGGTCATTACTAATTTCAGAATTGGCGGGGGGGGGGGGGGGGGGGGGGGGGGGCATGTGGGATGAAGACAGAACTTTTCCACAATTACTATACTCCAAAATATTAAACAAACTGTTTTCCAGCATTTGTTATGGAAGTTAAGTTAGCTGTTCTCCCTGAAACTCCCAGTTATCTGAGGCTTTTGTGTTGTCTCACAACAGAGCTAACTCCCCTGCTGATAGGATGAAGGTTCCCTCCCTTTGAGGCTTGTGGGTGGATTCATATGCTGATGCTCATGATCTCTAGCCTAACCTGCTCAGCCACATGCAGGAGTCTGGGGTCTGGTCTTGTCACATGATAACTTTCTTTCCTATAACCTTTGCATATGGCACAATCCCTTCCTGTGACGTATGTCCTTGCCTATAATTTTGGGCCTGGCTTGGCTCCAGAGGGTATGTAGGGATGGGATATAGGATAGAGGCTCTCTCTTCTGCCTGCCTCTCTCCTGCCCCTCAATGCAAGACATTCTCCCCTTACCCCACTCTTTCTCCATGTGAACCATCTAGCGGGACGGAGGTGAGCATGTACCATGAGATGATATATGTTTGACTCTTATTGTTCCTTTCTCTCTCTCATGATCTCTATATCGTTGTTATAATAAATAATAATTATTGCTGCACAACTGCCTGTTGAACTCTTGCTGTGAGTATATCAGAGGCTGGCCACCTTTTGATAGGGGCAGGACTATTCAATAAGGGCATTTAATCCTATTTTCTCTCATGAACTATTTCTGACATTTAGCAACAGATAACAAGATATTTTTCAATCATTTAGGGCACTTAAAATTTTTTTTTCAATCAAATAAGATGTTTCATAAGATGCAAATAAATACTTTCCCTTGACAGTGACGGATTTCTCAAAACATTGTTTTCTTTATTTGAAAAATAAAATGACTAAAAAAATGTCATTCAGAACATTTCTTTGGTATGCTGCAGACACTGCATGCTTGGTGTTAGGATGTCATTTCATGTTCGTTGCATCCAAAGCTTCATTACAAATTAAGCTAAATGGATTTTCCACATCATTGTTACCATTAGAAAGAAACCTACCAGTATATTGCAAAATTGATTTGACATAGTTTATTTTCTTGTCAATTTAGGTGTACTGTAACCTGATAGCAAAGACTTTGCTACACTGTCAACGGTAATTTTACTTTATGAAATTATGCTTGTTACGTGTAGCTTAGAACTTTGATGTTCACTCTTACATACACATCCAATGGTGATAATAGAGAAGTATTAAAGAGTTTTTGTCCTTACTTCCTGCAATTGAACATAATGTTTCTGTAAAAGATAAAGATAATAGCATTTTAAAAATCAAACATTCTTTGAGAATCTTCCTCTTTTTTTTTTTTTGGGGGGGGGGGACATCTGCCCTCTGGTGGGAGTAGGAGGCCCAGCCTTGCTCCTGAAGAGGTGGTGCTGAATTTGAACTGCCAACCTCGTGGGCTGCAGTCCTGCACTCAACCACTATGTCACAGGGGCTCAGCCCCAAAATCAAACATTCTAACAACCCAATCCAATGGTTTACTAATTTTATATTTACACGCTGAAGAATCACAGTATTTTCCTACTGTCAAGTTCATTTTCCATGGTCAAGTTCCTATGCTTCTGTAAGAACAGAAAACTTCATGTGAACAGCAAAAGCACTGCCCTTCATAACATACGATGGTCTCAAATCTGAGTGAGGTGCTTCTGGCAGCAAGTACAGGCACTGTGTGGCATGGGAGAACTTGCTGTGCCAGTGCACACATGCGTGTTCAGAATCAAGGCTATCATGAAATCATTCAATGCAATGTAAGTGCTCTCAGAAACACCTTAGATTCTTTACATGCTTCATCTTGAATTCATGTTTGGTTTCCGCATGTTCAGAAACCTTGTACTGTTGCTAAATCTTGTGCAGTCCCCACATTCAGTTATGTGGCCACCTGTGGGGTCAGGGCCCTGAGTTTAAGACACTTTGAGGGAAACTGTGGTGTATGCACAACCGTGCAGCACATAAGATAGGAAAGATCTGTGAGACACCGCATCACATGCTGACTCTGAAAGATATGCTATTGAGTAGAGTCAGTGGATCCCAAAAGGACCAATATTCTATGGGACAATTACTCTAAAGAATCAACAACAGGTTTATACACAGAAATACCAGTGCTGAGAGGCTTCCACCATCCCCGGATCCACACGACTTTCTGCCCACGGTCTGGGATCTTCCTGCATTCAGTGTCATTGTATGTGTTGCATGTGTCTGAAGAGGAATTTAAAGACTAGTAACAGATATATGGGCGAATATTGAGCTTATGTACTTGATCTGGACTGGACTGGGTTGTTTTCTCAATATACAAATGCTCTTTTATGTAAAGTTCTTTTTTTTAAGTCTTTTTATTGGGGGCTCTTACAGCTCATAACATTTCATACATCAATTGTATCAAGCACACTTGAACATATCTTGCCGTCATTTCCAAAACATTTTTACTTGAGCCCTCACTATAAGCTGTTTTTTTAAAAAAAAATCATTATTTGAGAGCTCATACAATTCCTATCATGATCAATACATACGTCAATTGTATGCAGACCACATTTGCACATTTGTTACCATCATCACTCTCGAAACATCTTCCCTCCACTTAGGCCTCTGGTACCAGCTTCCCATATTTCCCCTCCCTCTCCACGAACCCTTAACAATTTACAAGTTGTCTTTATTTTGTCATCATACACTGTCTGATGTGTCCCTTCACTCACTTCCCCATTGTCCGTACCCCAGATAGGAGGTCATATGTAGATCCCTACAATAGTTTCCCCCTTTCTACTCCACCTTCCCTCCACTCTCCTGGCATCACCATTCTCACCCCTGGTCCTGAAAGGATCATCTGTCCTGAATTATCCGTTTTCGGCTCTAGTGTACATCCCCTGGTCTACCTGGATTTGTAAGGTAGAATTGGAATCATGATAGTGGGAATCATGATAGAACTAGAGGACAGTTACATATTTCACCGTTGCTACATTGTACCTTGACTGACTTCTCTTCTCCCTGCAACCCCTCTGTAAGGGGCTGTCACTTTACCTATTGATGAACTTTGGTTCCCAACCTGTACTTCCCCTCAATTATAATGATATCATTTTTAGTTCTTTGATGCCTGATACCTAATCCCTTTGACACCTTGCTGTCACACAGGCTGATGTGCTTCTTCCATGTGGACTTTGTTGCTTCTGAGCTAAATAGCCACTTGTTTACTTTCAAGTCTTTAAGGCCCCAGACGCTTTATCTTTTGATAGCCAGGCACCATCAGCTAACTTAATCACATTTGCTTATGCACAGATTTGTCATCAGCGATCAATCAGGAAGGTGGATATGCAATGATACGATTTTTAGTTCTGAAGGCCTCTTAATGACTAAGTTCACCTGGAAATGTAGCAGGCAGCAACTTTGCATCTATTGAAAAAGTATTCTAACCCCTTTCAAAGTAGTGAGATCACACAGTATTTATCCTTTTGTGAGTAACTTTCTTCCCTTAGCAGAATGCCCCCCAGATTCATTCTGATTCTCGTCTACCTTGTGGTCCCACTCGTCTCAGAGCTCTGGTACTGCCTCCAGTAGTCTGGGCTCTCCAAAGTCTCTCTATACACCGTGGCTCTCAATCTTCCTAAGGCCGTAACCCTCTCATACAGTTCCTCCCGTGGTGGTGACCACCCGACCATAAAATTATTGCTGTTGCTTCTTCATCACTGTAATTTTGCTACTGTTATGAATCACCATGTAAATATCTGATATGCAAGCTGTATTTTGTTACAAATTGAACACAATTAAAGCATAGTGATGCAACACAAAAACAATATATAATTAAAAATCGTGATATATTTATTTTGAATGACAAGTTGAACTTGTGTCTTGAAGCATGGTGTAGCATTGGTAACAGTCTTCACACCGGGTATTCCTATGTGGACAGACCCGCCTGGAGACAGATAGAGGAGTGGAGTGTCAGTTTCTAAGACCATTGGAAATATGTGTTTTTTGATGGTTTCAGGGGATCCCTGTGGAAGGATTGTTCGGCCTCCAAAGGGGTCGAGACCCTCAGGTTGAGAACCCCCGCTCTATAGGGTATCCAACCAAATGGAAACAAACCGGTGAGTGGTTAACTTACCTTTGAAGCCTGCAAGAGGCTGCATGGGAATTTGTGGAGGGTTGATATGGTTATGTATGGGATGGGGGAAAGATGAGATTGTCTACTCCCATAAAGAGTCACAGTCCCAAACACTCACAGGGGCAAGTCTACCCAGTCCTACAGGGCCACTATGAGTCAGAATTACTCGATGGCAGTGAGTTTGGCTGGGTATGTGTTATTTTGAGGGCTAAGGTGCACCTGACCCAAGGTCATAGTATTTTCAATTGCCTCCTCTGCCTGTGAAAGTTGGACATCGAATAAGGAAGACCCAAGAAGAATCAATGCACTTGAATCATGGTGCTGGCGAAGAATATTGAAACACCATGGATGGCCAGAAGGAAAAACAAATCTGTCTTGAAAGAGGCATGGCCACAAAGCACCTAACAGGCAAGGTTGGTGAGACTTTGTCCCCTGCACTTTGCATATGTTGTCAGGAGAGACCAATCATGCATGGTAACTGGGGGTTGCGGGGGTGGGGTGGGGGGTGAGGGGAGCTAAGAAGTGGAAGACCCTCTACAAGATGGATTGACATAATGGCTGCACTGATGGGCTCACATATCAGAACAGTGGTGAGGATGGTGCAGGCCTGGGCAGTCTGCTCAGAAGGCAGGAGGAGAAGCGAAAGTGACTGGCTGACAGTGTCAGGGAAACAGCTGAACAACTGAGAAAGTACTTTGCATTATGCCAAACCACTGAGTGGCGGAGGGAGCATTACTCAACAGTCTCTTTCTTTTGGAGGAGAAGCTGAGAGAGAGAGAGAGAGAGAGAGAGAGAGAGAGAGAGAGAGAGAGAGATTGATTCACCCAATGAAGCCAAACTCTGGTTCCACAGGCCCAAACAGGAAGAGAAGTGTTCTCATGTGATTCACTCCCTTTCGTCACAATGACCCTTTTCCTGCCTCTTCCCCTGTTTCAGTGAGGCTTTTATGGGATTTAGGTTCTGAAAAAAAAAAAGGAAAAACACAGAATCTGCTCCAGGTAAATGTCAGCAGAACCAGCAGAATATACTCAGTCGACAGACCAGAGAGCAATCCACGGGAGGAAGGGAAAGTAAACCAAGGAGGGACCTTTGGAGACAGGCACAGGGCAGCTCCCAGGAAAGGGCTGCCCTCAGCTCCGGACTACAGGAGAGTGCCCGATGAGTGGCTCGTCTTGGTCACATGCTCATCCCTTGGTGAAGTTGAGGGGGTGAGGGGCGGAGGAGCAAGGTGCCGCCCAGGTGCCAAGGACACAGTACAAGGACCTTTGGTTAGCTTTTACCCCGGAGACATCCCATCTCATTATTTGCTCATGGCCTTCTTCAGGGATGGAGAGTATCTTGGGGTTGGCTTGGAATGATGGCTTGTTTCCAAACATCACATCTGCTTTTGTTACGGAAGACAATCGTTTTTTCTGTACTCAATTTGCATAGCTCAGAGCTAGGCCTTTAAGATATTTAATTTTCATGCCAACTCTGGGCTGCCAAGTAGCCCTTTTTCTTTTACTTTTTTTCCTTTCTTGGCATCACTGCCCTCTGGTGGTCATGGGAGCTACCCAGCGCTGCTCCTGAGAGCCGCTGCTGGATTTGAACCGCCAAGCCTGAGGGCCGAAGTCTCGCACTCAACCACTTACGCCACCGGGGCTCAGCCCTAGCCCTTTCTCTTTTATTCAGTACATGTCATAAGAGTTGATGATACACTAGCTGTTAAGACACAGCATGCCTTTCTATTTAGTGAGCCCCTATGATGGTTCTACATGGACGAAGAATGTTGAAAGGACCACGGACCGCCAGAACAACAAACCAATTAGGAAGATTTCCTTGGAAGCAAGATGACCAGAATGCTCCTTAGAGGCGTGAATGGCAGCTCTTTGTCTCCCATACTTTGGGCATGTCAGAAAAGACTGGACCCTGGAGAAAGACATCCTGCCTGGAAAAGTGGTGCGGCAGTGAGAGAAAGAGAGAGAGAGAGAGAGACAGACCTTCGACAAGATGAACCAATGCAGTGGCCACATGGATGGGCTCAAACATAAAATCAACTGTGAGACTCTCGAGGGATGGGGTGGCATTTTGGACTCTTTTATATAAGGTTGCTATGAGTCCAGACAGACTGGACAGCCCCTAATGACATCATGGTGGTTATGCCCACCACCCAGCTGTCAAGTGTGTCATATGGCAGGGCTTGGGTGTTGTTACGATGCTGGGAGCTGGTATTTCAAATACCACCTGGGTCACTCAGAGTGGCCAGGTTTCAGCAGAGTTCAAAAGACTATGACAGCCCACCACGATCATGACCCAAATTCTACCTGACAAATCCAGCTAGACTAGAGCATGTACATGGGTACAGATAAGAGCTGGAAATACAGGGAATTCAGGACCGATAACCCCCCAGCACCAATACCGAGAGTAGCAATACCAGGACGACAAGGGGAAGGTGGAGGGAGAGAGGGGGAACCAATCACAATGATTTAACTATAACCCACTTCCAGGGGGATGGACAACACAAAAGTGGGTGAAGGGAGACATCAGTCAGTGTAAGAAAAATAATAATTTATGAAATCTATTAAAAAGTAATATATAAAATGTATAACATAAATGATCAGGGTTCATGAGAGAGGGAAAGTGGGAGAGGGAAGGGGAAACATGAGAAGCGGATACCAAGGGCTCGAGTAGGAAGAAAATGCTTTGAAAAATGGTGATGGCAAGAAATGCACAAATGTGCTTGACACAATGGTTGGACAGACAAATTGTGATAAGAGTTGTAGGAGCCCCCAATAAATTTTTTTTTTAAAGGAAAAAGTAAAGAAAAAAACAAAAACAAAAGAATGACTACGACAGACGTGGAAGAAAGGGCCGGAAAACCAATTCTAAGAAATTAGAAAATGAAACGTCGCAGAATCCCAACAGAGTATCCTCTAATCCAGCGCCGGGTGATGAGCCCTCCGAGTGGGACGGCGGTAAAGTGGGCTCAGACAGGCCAGCCACCACGGAGCTGGTGCAGCAGCAGGCCGTGTTTCCTTCTGAGACACTTACGGTCACCATACACGACTAAGGACCCCTGTGGGCTCACACTGTTCTAGGTGTTGCCCGATTGCAAGCCGCCAAAGCCCCCACCCACCCTCATGAATCAACCCTACATTCTAGTTGCTCGCTGCATGCACACTCCTCGACCCAAGAGTTTGCGCAATGATTAACTGGGCGGCACCATGCACACCTTTTCTTGGGAGCGTACAGGTGGGACATCGGAACTTACCTTATCTAACTTCTCCTTCCCTTTCCTCCAGCTCTGAGATGTTGTCGAGACAGCCTTTAAAAAGGGGGGTTTCCACAGGACACCAGTTGTTTTCCAAGTGGCTGCTAGCGTTTCCTGCTGAGGAGGAAATCTGACAGCTGGGGCAGCAGTGGCTGCCCTGCTGGGGGGGCTTCTTGGGAAGGAGACTCGCCCACTCGCCCTCATCAGGTGCCCTGCGGGATCTTAGGACTTGTCAGCTGCTCCCGCTGGTGGTGGGAGGTGACGTCACCGCAGGCGGAGGAACCACTGAGCATGACTCTAAAAAAAATCAAGGGGGAAGCACGCTTTGCTCCTGTGGAATTTCTGAAACAGGAAATGAGCTGCCCAAATGAGTCTTCTCTCCCTGGAAGCTGAAGGTGGGGCCTTTGGTAGGCTGCTCATCTCGTCACAGGTCCAGCTGACCCAAACCAGGGAAATCACAGAGGTTTTCAACTTCCTAGAAGATGAGCACTACAAAAACGCGTGGTTTGGCAAATTCTTAGAAAACTTATAGACAGAACACACACACCGGGTTGGGGCAGGGGCAGGGGCAGGATGGGGAGAGGGAGCCTTAAGTGTACTAATAAGGACAGTTCTCTAAGATCTATCATTGAATGGAAAAGCAAGTCGCTGATAACCTGCTGGGCTCCCATCCACCTGGTGGGACAGTGGTCCTTCAAACACCCTCAGCCCCGAGGGGGCAACCCTGGGCTTCCTACACCTGTAAACAGTTAGCCGTCTAGGGAACCCACAGGGGGCCTGGGAATCAGCAGTGCCTCCATGGCAGTGAGCAGTTTTACAATTTTTTTTTGGGGGGGGGGGTTATGTTACAACAAAAAAATTCTGTGATAGGTAGTGTTGTTGTGCCATCATGACCAATGAACACATGTGAGATCAATTGAAGGGCAAAAATAGAAATGGCTCAGCAATCCTCTGCCTCTCTCTTGCTCTTGGATCTTCCGACCAGCTGGTTGCCTTGTTGGTCTTGTGCCTCGATCGCAAGTTACACTACCTGTGGGACCCCTAATCCGTGGACTGTGTTGCTGTGAGTCGAGGTTCCTTCACCACACTCCGGGAATATACATCTTTTGAGCAGAGGACTGGCGGACTCTGTCATCTGGCTGACTGCTGGCGACTTGCCTTGCTGTTTGCTGCTGTGGCAGGAGAGCCTGAATTGCTCTCCAGAGGACTACGCGGCGGCCCTTGACTCAAGGACTGCCAGTGTACTAGCTGTCTCATACAAGTGAGTTGCACGGAGCCATTTGCGCTGCTTTATAAATTAGTTAACTGTTTATTTCTTATGTTAGATATCATTCTATCTTTATAAATAGAACTATCAAGTGTCCTGGTTTTGTTTCTCTAGAGAACCCTGTCTACCACACTCACCCTCAAGCATAACACAACCAATGTTGCTATTTATCTATCACCATTGGACAATACAAGGGGTCTTGGTGGCAAAGGGGTTATTCGCTGGGCTGTTAACTGCAAGGTCAGCAGTTCAAGTCCACCAGCTGCTCCACAGGAGGAAGGGGAGGCTTTGTACTCCCACTCACAGTTAAGCAGTCTCAGAAACTCACAGGGGGCAGTCCTACCCTGTCCTATAGGGAAGCTATGAGTTGGCAGCAACTCCATGGTAGCGAGTTCTGTGTTGGCACTTGAAGACACCGCCAGAGCAGAACTCTATAAGGTTTGCAATAGACCCCTGGCAGCATTGTGGTTACCCCCTGGAAGGCCAACCCCAAGGTCAGCAGTCTGAAACCACCAGCTCCTAAAGAGTTGCAGCCTCCCAAACCCACAAGGCAGTTCTACTCTGTCAGCCAACAGGGCCACTGGGAGTCAGAATGGACGCCGGGGCAGTGCACTGGCTCGCTTTTGATTTTAGGAAGCAGATTGCCTGGCTTCTCTTCTGAGGAACCTCTGTGTGTACTCTTTGATGAAATGACCAAGCACATGAATGGTCCACCCCACCCCACCCCTCCCAAACAAAACTGCCCCGCTCACAACCGTGGGGTGTGTCCTGAGACAGAACAGCCTCCTGGGGTTTCCAAGGCTGGCATCTTGACACAAGGTGGCTGCCACAATCTGTCTCCATAGGGCAGCTCTGGGTTGAAACTGTCCGGCTTTTGCTTAGCCACTACGCATGTGAACCACTGTGTCCTCAGGGTCCCTCTGCATTTCTCAAGACCACCTACATACCACAAGGGTTTATATTTGTAGCTATGAGTTTGTGTCCAGAAATGGGTTTGGACTGTGCTAACACTAATGGTTACTGTGGGGAGGGTAGAGAGTACATGAGGATTAGCTTTAGTAGTTCTAGGGGATCTTTAAGCATAACTATACTATCTTAATGTTTTAGGCACGGGTGAACATTTCTTTGATAAGTTTTAAAACAAAATAAATTAAAAGTAATATTAGTCATTGTTACCTTAGGCAAACACAAGGATATGAGCCTTTTAAACCCATTAAACCATACTAATCAAGTCGATCCCTTGACTCATTATGACATGAGGCACAGTTTGTGAGGCTGTAAGTCTTCCTGAGAGCAGATAGTCTGTCTTGTCTCCCCCCCCCCCCCCCACCCAGAATGTGGCTGGTGGGTTTGAACTGCTGATAAGCTGGTGGCCTTTGAAGACACTGTCAGGACTGTCCAGGGTTTTTAATAGATCTCTGGTGCCATAGTGGTTACTCAGTGGACTGCCAACCACAAGGTCAGCAGTTTGAAACCACCAGCTTCTAAAGAGTTGCAACCTTCCAAACCCCCAAAGCTTCTCTGACAGCAGGGCTCCTTAGTAAAGCCCCCAAACAAACCCACTGCTATTTGTAATGACCTAATAGGAATGAACAGCATTGATCCCTTGGGTTTCCAAGACTACAGGAGCAGAGAGCCTCATCTTTTTCCTGTGGATTTGAACGGCCAACCTTTTGGATAGCAGCCCAGTGAATACCCCACCTTGCCACCAGGGATCCTCGATCCATCGTTAACATAAGTTATTAACCTCCTGCTCAAGTTTGCTAACTCGACATGATTCTTCGCGTTTCTAGAACTAGCCCATCTGACCCTGACCGCAGAAAAGATACCTATCTATTGCCCATATACAAACGTGAAAAGAAATATTTCCACATACCAAACTGGAATGGACCTTGTGCCCAGCAGGCTGCTATGACTTGGGTTTAGCTGACTTCTAGGATGTTTCTGGAATGGCATGACTTTGAGAGGACTTTGAGAAATGCAGAGGGACCCTGAGGACACAGTGGTTCACATGCGTAGAGGCTAAGCAAAAGCCAGACAGTTTCAACCCAGAGCTGCCCTATGGAGACAGATTGTGGCAGCCACCTTGTGACAAGATGCCAGCCTTGGAAACCCCAGGAGGCTGTGTGTGAGGGGAGCCTCACACACAATGCCTAGGGGATAGGGCAGGCTCACCATCTCCACGGCACAGATTGGCAACTCCAGGCTCAAGCAATGAAAGTGCCCATCACAGGTCAATGTCAGTAAAAGTAAGGGCACTCATGTAACCCAGGAGTTCAGTGCTCTCTCCAACTGCTCCACAATTCAACCCTCCGTAGTCACCCTAACAGTACATCTTCTGGGTGTGAGTTCGCATTCTTGGCCACATCCTCTAACCATTTTGTACTTGAGCTAAACAACTGACACTGAGTCCACCCACACTCCAGTTTCAGAAGAGAGTCCAGGGACCAAGGGAATTTTCCAGCCCAAGGGAGGGTGCTGTCAATACTAACATCCAGCCTGGCCTGGCAGCCATTTCAGATGCTGGATGGCGTGGTGCTGGGCTGGTCACCCAGTCATGTGCTGCTGGCGGAGGCTGTCACTTCCAGTCACGTTGTAGCCAGAGGACAAACCTACATGCAGTGAAGATACACGTTGCATAATTAACCCATGAGAACTGACATTAAAAAAAAATTCCCGTTCTTTCCTCTCTCACCTTCTCCCCCAGACCTGCTTCCTCCACACTCCTCTCGATTGTAGGCAAGTCAACCTTCCTAGTGTAATTCCTAGACGGTGGGGGTCACATCCCTTTCCCATTCTACATGTAAGTCCATAGCAAATCTTCTTGACTCTCCCTTTAAGTCCCCTTACAGAATCCAACTCTTTCTTACTCTGTCTCCACTATCCTGTCACCTGGATTAGAATGGCCTCTATACGATTCTACCTAAATTAGATCTAGTCTCTCCCCCATGGGCCCTATTGCTATCCTGGGCAGACCGCGTCATTTGCCCTGTTCAAAGCCTCATCAAACGAGGCGCACAAACCAATGGCTGTCGAGTCCTGCAAACCACCATTTCCTATTGCTCTCCGGGCCCTGCTCCTCCCCAGCACCTCTAGATTCTTCCCAATCACAAGCACTCGACTGTTTCTTTCTCCCTTGGAACTTAGCACTTGGCCCTCACTCTCCCATATAGACTC
>PVJH01034505.1:0-20553 GCA_004026705.1 Nesogale talazaci
GAGCATGAGGCTCTCTCTATACAGAGCTCGTCTCAGAAACCCCACAGGTGCAGGTCTGCTCTGTCCTCCAGGCTTTCTGGAAGTTGGAGTTGACTTGGTGGCAGCAGGTTTTTTTGGATCTACAGACCCCTAGCAGTTGACTGACAAGGGTGCCCACTGGGTGCCGTGCACCCTTTCTCCCAGCTCCTGCTGCTGGGCAGCCTCAGAAATGAGTCAGAACATGTGCGGCGTGGGCTTGTGGGGGTGGCACGGAGCCCAGAATTAGCTCAGCTGCCTTTCAGCAGGGCTGTGCCGGTGGCGGGGGCTGAGGGGTGCTGGGGTGTCAGGCAGGAGCCCGAGAGTCAGCAGCTCGGAGCCCCAGCAGAGAATGGCTCTCGGGCAATCAGCGGCTTGGTGTGGAAGGGCGGGGGTGGGCTGCGTGCCTGTTAGATGCCCCACTGTAGATGAACGGTCTAAGGGGCAGGCGTCTCCCGCCAAAGCTAGTGGGACCCTCGCAGCACACCTGAGACAAGCGTGCCGCAGGACCGGCATGGCCGGGTCACAGAGGAGCGAGTGGCAGGCAGGCGCGGGCACTGGCATCCTCCCTGTTCATGTTCTGGCAGGGCCAGGCAGCTCAGCATCTTCCCCTGCCCACAGCACAGCCAGGCAGGCAGAACAGCATTGGGCCTAATTCAATCCGACACCTGACAACACAGCTTCCTTCCTCCTCCTTCTCCTCCTCCTCCTCCTCCTCTACCATGAGCTTACGCCTGGTAAACAATTCTTTTTTGCTCGAAGGGAGGGAGTCATTAGCATGGGTATTTTAATACAGGATAGAACATTTTCTTCTCTCTTGCCCCTTTCCCAGCTTTTCCCCAGCTGTCACATCCCCAGTCCCTGGCCCTGGTATGTTACCCAGAATGCCTAGGGATGTCACCGGAGAACATGGAGGAAGCTAGGCACATCACCCCCACTTCTCATTAGGACAAAACCCAAGGGCAGACACTAAGCGTGCCAGTGGGGAGGGAACAGGCGCTGATGTCGCCACAAGTGAGTCAATGAGGTGGGACAGTAAAATATTTAATTAGATGCATGTCAGCATTTTTCTAAGAAAAAAAAACTTTTTCCTTCAGGTTTTAGTACACAGGATTGGCAGGTAATGTTACTTTTGTGATTTCTTTGTCCATTGCCATGTTCGATGCCCACCAAGCCGAGTCACCGCATGCTTGGGCACTCCGGTGGGCTTAGCCACGTGACTAGAACAGCAGGGGATGGAAACAAAGCAGCCTAAGGTTCTCAGGATGACCCAGCTTTGAGACTCCGCCAGGTCCTCCCTGACTGTGAGCCCCGGCCTGGTGTGGCCACCGGTGGTTCAGCAGGTCACAGCCGCTGGCTCCCAGACTCTTGCCAAGTGTGCCAGTGCTGCCCTTTCCAGCAAAAGACTTGGCAGCTCTGGTTCACAGGGCCTCTCTTTCTGTCCTGGCACTGATGGCCTGATGTGGATGTGGTCACACCCAGGGCCTCTCTGATCCTTGGTCCCGCCTGTCCTCTCAGGAGTGTGGTAGGTTGGACAATACCCGACCCAGTACATGAAGGAGAAGAGCCACGCCTCCTCTGTGGAAGGCCAGGCCAGCAACCACGCTTCAGCCTGCCTCGTCCCCACTCGTGCCTCCCTCCATGCTTTGCCCCTGGAAGACACTCGGCGCCAGGTATCAGAAGAGGCCAGCTTCTGATACATACATCACAAGTTCAATAGGCAGTTGTACAGTGATAATTATTATTTATTATAATAAGGATATAGAGATCTTGACAGAGAAATAATAAGAGTTAGATATATATTGTATCATGATAACATGCTCACCTCCGCCCCGTGTGGTGGTCCACGTGGAGAGAGAGGCAGGAGAGGAATTACGTGGTGAATGAGTGGGGCCCAGAGCGTCTGGCGCTCAGGGGCAGGAGAACAGCAGGCAGGAGTGAGTCAAGAGTGAGAGTGGCGAACGTTCATTTTCCCCATTGAAATAACCTTATGGGGGACATTTGAGTCCTACTGTCACCGGTCAGGACATGTCAGGAGGCTGTCTTAAGGGCTATCAGGTAATAATGGCTTAGGGATGCCTACCTGACGAAGGGGAGAGGGATGTGATAAGGAAAGACTTCAGACTTCCAGGGGTAGGTGAACAGGTCTGTCTTGTTAGGGGTCATTGACAATGGTTCTTGAATCCCGCCGACAGGCCTCGAGGGAAGCGGATCATTATCCTAACTTGAATCATGCAAAGCCCTCGGATACCTGGGCGCCTCAGGGAGAACAGCTGACTTAGCTAGCACACTCAATGTTGGTAAATATTGCTTAATATTTTGGAGCAGTTGTGGAAAAGCCCTGTCTTCGTCCCACACTCAATGTTTGTGCACCCGCCTCCTTTCCATGTGCACCCCGCAGGGGTCTCGGGGAGCCATCCATGTATCTGCCATCAAGCCAGTTCTGACTCACAAAAACCCTACAGGGTAGAAGAGAACCGCCTTTGGGGTTTTCCAGCATATCTTTATGGGGGCGGCAGACGGCCTCATCTTTCTCCTGCAGAGCAGCTGGTGGCTTTGGAACCACTGAACTCGGCGTGAGCAGTCCAGTGCTTACCTGACAATTCCAACCCTGCCCTTGTTTCTGAGACACGCCATGCATCGAGGGGTTTTGTTTGAGCCCTACATCAGCCTGAGGTGGGCAGGCCACGAATGAACAGGTTCCTGGGAAGGAGGAGGAGCCTGGGTCCCAGCGAGCAGAAGGGCCTGTTCTGTGTCCAGAGTCGAATCAGTGGGATGGGGCGGGGGTGGGGTGTCTCCCATGTCTCTGTTTGGCACCCTACCCCGGTACCTGCTGCTGACTGGCATTGTCTCCTTAGGTTCTACGGCAGGGCAGTGGTTCTCAACCTTCCTAATGCCATGACCTTTTGATACAGTTCTCACGTTGTGGTGACACTCCCCCCCCCTAAAATTATTTTCATTGCTACTTCATCACTGTAATTTTGCTACTGTTATGAATTGGGTGACCCCTTGAAAGGTTGTTTGACACACACCGCCCCCCCCTAAGGCGTTGGGACCGACAGGTTGAGAACCGCTGCTCTACAGTCCTACCCTGCACTCTGGGTGGAAGGATCACACCAAGGGAGCCTCAAACTTTGACTTTTGGGGACAAGAGTAGACCTAGACCCGTGTGGCAGCCACATACTCTGGTGCCAAGTTGACTAAGAGTTTAGGGGTGGAATCTAGCCTGTCAATCTGGAGATAGCCAATGAGGCCTCTGTGTGGGCATGGCTTTCTCTGAGAATTCTGGGAAATCTTGCCATATTTCCCTGGTGGAGATGAGAGAAGTTTCTTGGAGACGGTCTACCAACAAGACAAGATGGCAACAGAGACCCTGAGTCCTAAGAACTGGAGGGGCCAGAAGAGAAGCCACATGGGCTTACCCTGAGGGGACCAGACCTCTGGGGCTGGAGAAGCCACGTGGAGACTCTTTCCAGTGCTGAGATGCTTGGGGAGCCACAGAGAGACCCCTGCCAGCGCTGAGATGCTTCTGTCACCAATGGATACTGCTGATGGACCTTGAGCCCTGGACATGAGGACCCATGGGGAGACCCCTGCCAGCACGGGGATGCTTCTGCTGCAGGTTACACAAGACTCTGCACCCACTGACCTGTGATTGTCCTGGTGTCATTGCATGTGCTTTGTGTTGGAAAGAGACTTTATAGACTGGTATCAGACATATGGGCTAATATCAGACTTAGGACCTTGGACCGGACTGGGTTGGGGTGCTTTCTCAATGTTCCATTCCTCTTGTCTATAAATCTTTCCCTTATATCCATATGTGTGTTTATGAATTTATTTCTCTAGTCTACCTGGGCCAACACAACCCAATCAGTAAACAACGATCTCAAAACAAAGATGAAGACATAAAGATGGCAGGCAAACTAGATTCATGGAAGCACAACAGTCAAAAGGAAATCATTGAAATCGTTTCTGTACTGCAAAGGATGTAACTTGTGTCCCTGGATTGCTTCTGTAGAGATTGTTGAATGGGGACCTGAGCTGTTGTGCAAGCTTTCTTCGACAACGTGATAAACACAGGCAATACCTTGCCTGACTGTGCTTTACCGGTGGTGCCTTTCTTGGTGCTTGAAGTGCGTATGGCAACCCACGGGGAGCAAATCTATTGGTGACTTCTTGCCAACTGCACAGACTCAGTCTGTGTGTCTGCGTCATAGCGTAGTAATTTTCACAATGTTTCACACTTCCTCAGAGTTAGTGCTGTGGCACACTTCGTAGACTGATTAATAGCGACCCTCTAGGATAGGGTTGAACTGTCCCTGTGGGTTTCTGAGACTATAATTCTTTTTAATTTAAAAAAAAAATTTAACTTTTTGAATGATTTACCCTAACCCTAACCTGAGACTGTAACTCTTTAACGTGGTTTCAAACTGCTGACTTTGTGGGTGAGCAGTCCAGTGCTTAACCACTAGGTTGTGAAGGCTCCAAACAGAATAGCCGTTAACTGCATTGGGAAACCAAAACAATTTTGTGACTCATTTCCTTGTACTATTCACGATATTGAGAGGGTGTAGGCCAGCAGTTCTCAACAGTGGGTCGCAACCCCTTTAAGGATCAAATGACCCTTTCACAGGAGTCACCCGATTCATAGCAGTAGCACCATGGCAGTTATGAAGTAGCCATGGAGATAATTTCTTGGTTGGCGGGGTCCCACCACCTGAGGAACCGTGGAGAGGCCGGTGGCAAACCATGCCCTGAAGCGTCGGCTCCTTGAGTTGGGTGACTGATGGTAGGAGTCCAGGTCGACTGGTTTGGATGAGTCTTCAGAATGGCAAGTTTGGAAATGTGGAACTTCTGAGAATACATTGCAGGGAAGGTGCTGTGGTCTACTCTTCTCAGAAGTGGGGTAGGAACTCCTGCTTCGGGGGAGGTCTGTCCTGGCCAGCCCTTTCGGCAAGAGGGCTACGACATCAGCTTTATTTATGGAGATGTGGTCAAGATTGGAAGGGGTGGCACTGGGGTGAGGGACTGGGAGAATCTCCCCAGCGGGATGTCGGGGAGAAGGTAGCACGGTGATGACTGTCTGTGAGCCGGCGGGTGGAGAATCAGGGTCAGACATAGCCGTCTTCTTCAAACTCAAATCGCCCACCTTATGCATGAAGGAATGGACCCCTCTCTGGACTTGCCCTGGGCCCACAGTTGGGGGAAGATGAGTCTCAGAGAACCAGAGAGTTTCCCTGGACTGGCTTTTGGAAGCAGATGGCCACTTGCTTCTTTCTTGCCCATCTTAGCCTGAAACCTTCATTGAAATATGTTCAGTGTCCTGACAGCAGGCCAGCCTCCACTGCCCGTGAGGTGCACTGGTGGGGAATCGCCCTTACTGAAGGCAAGAGTCCACCGCAGAACCACGAAGGTCCTCCAAAATGAAGACACCCCTTTAGAAAGCAGCCCACGCCCGACTCCCAGACTTCTTTGGTGGCCACTGCCTTTCCTCGGCCGTATCACTGACTGTGCGTCTCCCACCCAGGGACTCGGCACCCCTGGGTGGGAGCGGTGAGTTTGCAGGCAGTGTGGGAACCAGGTTTGCAGGATTTTTCTGGCCCAAAGGGAGAAAGAGCCAACGGGCCAGGTGGATTGGGACGTGCTAGCAGATGGAGTGCGCCGTGCCAGGCCCCGTTCCCAGGGGAGGCCAGGTAGGTCTGCGCATCTGATTTCACGGAGCCTCCAGGCCCGCTGGTTCAGCCGCAGGAATGTGCAGCAGAGGAGTGTGCACTTCTCCCAGCCAGTGGTTTGCTCTTGTCCGGCAGTCTGGCAGCCCGCTTAATTTGTTCTTGTCCATCTTCTGGGCTGTGGTGGCTGGACGGTTGCTTAGGGCCCCGTTATATGGAAACATGTCGAACCTCCCTCTGCAATCCTTTATCTGAGTGCCACAAGTGCTTCCTCAGACATCCCCAGCTCTGTTTAGAAGACACCAGCCAGACATCAGCCAGAAGGGGATCTGACCTACATCAAGAAAATAACGCAAGGGGGCAGTCTGTCCTCCATGGGAAGCATAGAGGAGTGAATGCAAATACCGGGTCATGTAAGAATTTGCGACTGTGACCTTGGTCTCTGGGAAGTGGGAATCTCACGGTGTGCTCAGAAACCGCCTGGCAGCTCTCCACCTGACAGTCTCTTCCACCTCTTCCATGCAAAGTCCTGGCAGGAATGCCTGGGGGAGCAGTTTCTGAAACGCTGATTCACAGTGCGAAGCTTGTCAGCAAGACACGTTATGCATCCTCCACTCAGAATGTTGACAATAGGCGTTCCGTCATGAGGCCGGGGCAGACACACCGGAGGACAAGGCGGGCTGTTTTGTGCCAAGACCTCTGACCCCTGAGGATCATCCTGAGTCGTTTGACAAAAAAATCTGCACATTATTTTTTAAGGAGATCTCAAGGCTTAGTCTACTTCTCAAGGACGAGCCCTGGCATTTAAGGATTCTGAATGCCATCCTGGCGTGGAGGAGGATAAGGTCGGAGTGGGAAATGCCATCGGACCAACCAGCCACCTGGGAAACTTGAGCCTGGGTCTATTGTCCAGGGCAATGACAGCCTGTACCAGGGGAGGGCGGGGAGCGCCCTTTCAGGCCCTTATCTGCCTGATAGGCCTTCACAGTGATAAGATCAATTTGGGTTTGGGTTTGTATTTGAGCTGATAAATTTGTTGTGTTCACTGGCAAGCTGCTTGGTTGACCAGCCAGTCCCTAGACCCATGGAAAGGGAGAAGTTATGGAATCCTCTAAGTGGGTCGTCATCATATACGGCTGGCTTCCACCGGCTCTCACCACCCCTCCTCACAGTGCCAAGAGCAAGGCTTTTTCTAGGAAGTCATTTTGTTGGAGGCTTGATGTGGTCCTGCCTTTGGAGGACAGGCTGTGTACAACCCATTTTTACCTCTCAACTAAGGGAGTTGAGCTGTCTAGCTGAGCCCCAAGGCATAGTGGTTACATCGTGGTTATGTATTGGGCTGCTACCTTGAGGTCAGCTGTTCAAAACCACCAGCCACTCTGAGCAAAGGGTGCTTTTTACCCCTTACAGTAAAAGAGTTAGTTCCAACAGGCAGATCTACCCTGCCTCTTAGAGTCATTATGAGTGAGTTTCAGCGTTGGGGGGACAGGTCCTAGCACCTGGCCTCAGAGCCCTCCAAGCCGTACATTTGGGTTCCCTGGCTCTGGTGACTGGTTGCCCAGAGGGGGACAGCCCATCTGCCCACTGGCTACAATCTTGAATACAACGATAGGGGACTGCCAGCTGGCTCCCGCCCTCAGATGCGGCTGGGTTGGAACAGAGGAACCATGGAGTGAGGTTTTGGATGCAGAGTCAGACAGGAGCTGGTCTCGCAGGAGGTGTCTGCAGGATACCTCGCCAGATCTCAACAGGTGTTAGCGCATTAACACTTTGTGCTTCAAGGAAAACTCCCCAGTCAATCTGTTTGGTTTTTATTTCTATGCCATCTCTTCCACACAGCCACCAGGGCCATCTCTGAAATGGATTAATGGGTATTGGTTTCTTCTTTCCTAAACAAATATGATCAAGGACAAAATCCGTGAAGCGCTTCTTGGGGAACTGCACAGCACTCGATGGAGAGTGTGGGAATACCAAGGAAGTTGTGTGAGGACAAGCCTGTAAAGTTTGGCAGAGAACAACTGCAGGAGGGGCGAGGTGCAGCAAGCTAATCAAAGGTTTTACAGTTTACTCAATGCCGGGTCACTTAGAATTCATACCAGCCAGCAGCAGGGTGAGAAGACCTTCCTGAACACTTTGAACATTCAGGCAAAAATCACAGCAAGACACATTGTAGGGTTGGGGTCTTCTGAGCATTGTTCCCCAAAGTAGTCTGTGCTGCCTGCCAGGGGGCGCTGGAATGATCCCGGGGGCTGCAGAAGCAGATACCTACACTTTATCCTGGAAGACATTCTTGAAATGAGCTTGACTTGATCAGTAGGTATTACCCTTTTTCTATATTACTGGGTCCAGTGTCCTCGAGTTTTGTTAAGAATTTTCGAATGTTCAGGAAGAATCTTACTTAGTAGTTCCTTTTTTAAGGTCATGGTTTTATGGTGGCCTCATAAAATGAGCGGAAATGTTGTCTTTATTAGTTTCTGAAAGAACTTGTGTAAGATTAGATTGTTAATTTTTTTAATTCACCAATGAGACCGTCCGGGAGTTTTCTTTGTGGGATAGCACTGGTCGTACATTTGATTATCGAATACATTTTAAAAACCAGGTTTGGAGCTAATAATAGTTTCACTTTGTTCCTGTGTCACTTTTGATGGCTTGTATCTCTTTAGGAACTTAGTCATTTTGTCTAACATTGTCTAAACACCGTTACGAAGCACGCACCTGTGGAAGCAATTTCATGTGGAAATAGAGTTTTCTTTGTATTGTTAATAAGAATTGTTAAACAGGATGACTACTGAGATATAAAAAGAGAAGACAGGATAGAAGGAAGCGCGCGCACGCGCACACACACACACGCACACTACCAATCTGTAAGGGAGAAGATCTTTCGGCAGCGAAGCAAGTGAGTTTGAACCCCCAACTTTGTGGTAGAGGTGCAGCATTGACTCAGCAGCATCTCTAGCACAACTGGATGGGGAAAGGAGATAAATGCAATGTGGAGATTTCCCTGGAACCTCGTGAAAAGTACTAGAGAAGCTGAGACAATGATTTTTACCCCCTTAGAGTGGACTATCATAGCCTTTCCCCAGAGCTAGAGCTCTGAATTTGGACTGCAATGAATTTGGACTG
The DNA here is from genome assembly GCA_004026705.1 of Nesogale talazaci. Classification (NCBI taxonomy): domain Eukaryota; kingdom Metazoa; phylum Chordata; class Mammalia; order Afrosoricida; family Tenrecidae; genus Nesogale; species Nesogale talazaci. The sequence continues at coordinate 8,808 of PVJH01034505.1, forward strand.
CACGCCACCTACACTGAGAGAGGGAAGAAATTGTTCCTTAAGACACCCCCTTGTGGCATTTCTATTTATCGACACTAAGAAACGGAAAGCAAGCAGGACTTGAACTTGCTGATGAAAATCCACGAAGTCAGCCTTCGTTATGGATTGCAATGCAGCATAAAGGAAACAAAAGTTCTCATAACTGAACCAATAGACAGCATCATGATAAATGAAGATAAGTTGGAAGTCGTCAAGGATTTCATTTAACCGCAATCTATGCTTATGGAGGCAGCACTGGAGAATCAAATGATGGCTTGCAATGCCCAAATCTGCTGCACAAGACCTCTTTAAAGTATTGAAGAGCAAAGAATTTCCGAAAAGACTTTCTACAACTTCCAAGATTACTGTTCCATGGTCTTCTGGCTTGCTTTTTAGAAAAATGAGAAACCAGCTACCTCCTTATTGGCTCTTCTTCCCCTGTGTGTCCTCAGAGGAACCCTGGTGGTGTCGTGCTTACACACTGGGTGGCAATCTGAAAGGTCAGCAGTGTGAAACCACCGGCCACTCCCCTGGAGAAAGACCAGGCTTTCCCCTCTTGTTAAGAGATATAGGCTCAGAAACCCACAGGGGTGGTTCTACTCTGTCCTCCGCGTCCCTATGAATTTGACTCGACTCGATGGCAATGAATTTGCTTTGGGGGCTATATCTGCTTTAAGAAGCCCTGGTGATACTATCTGGGAGATGTTGAATTGCTAACTGCAAAATTGATGGCTTTGTCATAACCCACTCACCCCCGGTGAGAAAGTGAAGGCCATCTTTCCCCCACAGAGGCTCAGAGCCTCAGAAACTCTAGATGAGGTCACTATGGGTCAGAATTAACTCGGCAGCGGTGGGTTTGGTTTGGGTTGTATGTGACGGTACTCTGTGACTTGCCCTCATAATATGAAGAAGCTATAATCTACAGAAAATTATTAAAACCAGCAAGTGAATTTCGCAAGGTCATCGGACACAGGGTCAATATGGAAACCTTAATTGTGCTTCCGTGTCCTGCAGTCTAGCCAAGAGCCTGGTGGTGTCGTGGATTGCAGGTTGGGCTCTAACCTCACCGACAGCGGTTTGAAACCATCAGATGAGGCTTTCTACTCCCATAAAGATCTATAGTCTCCAAAGCCCACAGACGCCATCCTACTCTGCCCTATGGGGCTGCTGTGAATCAGAATTGATTTCGCGGCAGTGAGGCCAAAAGAGACTCTTCTAGCAAATGGGACATTTTAGAGAACAGAACTAAGCCTAATGTCCCGTTTTGACAGCTCTCTGTTCAAGACCTTCACCCGTGGTCAAATTCTAAGGCTTGTCTTCATGTTCCGTGATCCTCTTGGCAGTGTGCTCTTTGTTCATCCGGGAACCCAAGAAGACTCTGAAATCATCTCTTCCCTTCTCCCCCCGGTTCACTTGGTGTTGAGTCTGGTCTCACCCCTGCCTGGCAAAGGCTTACCCCCTTACCCCATGGTTCAGACCCTCTCTTCCTGCAGGTCTCTAGAGGCTCACCGCCGCCTGCTCAAAGAGGGCCTTTCCTGACCACCGTATGGAAAACAGCCTCTTCCTTACTTTACTTTAATTTTCACTTACCAACACCCAGCATATTAGATGTCTGTGTAACGACACCCCCTCCCTCCCCCCTCTTTGGTTGTTTATTGCCATCGATTCAGTTGCAACTCCCAGGCAACTCCACGTCGAACTGCTTTCTAGGGTGCTTTTTGCCTGCAATCTTGACATCAGCAGACTGACAGGCCATTGCTCCTGTGGTGCCTCTGGGTGGCTTTGAACTGCCAAGGAGCTACATTAACAGTTGAGAGCACACCATTTGTGTCGTGTGGGGACCTTCCCTCTCCCTTTAAGCCACTGTTGAATCTGCTGTGCGCAGCATGGTGCATTGATTGGACATAGAACATGGTGCAGACTAGGTCTCAAAACGAATATACCAAAATGAACATCCTTGAAGAGGGCGCGCTCTGGTGTGTGCTTTCGAAAGTCTCTGTCACTCCTGGGAAAGAATCCTCGCAGGGCTGGCAGTGTCCTGCCCTGCCCGGGAGCAGTACCGGGTCCATCCGGGGAGCTGCTGCTGGTTTGCATGGCACCTCCTCATTTGCAAAGCGCTTTCCGGGGTCTCACCACCCTGGTCCTCAGAGGTCCCTGGAGGGAAGTGTCTCGAGGGTGAGTCAGAGGGATTAAACCACCTGCCCAGAGCTGCACAGACAACGCCACCAGCCCCGGCTTTCATCCTGAGCCCCTTCCACTGCATTGCAGAGACCTGGTGACAGAGCTTTTAGATCTTCACTTGGGAGGCAAGCCAAACCCGGAGAGTTGCTTTCCATGAACTGAAGTGGCCTGCTACCTCTGCTTTGCATACATATGTCAGGGTCAAGAATGGTTCACCCAGATTTTTAAGGTCTGCTGTCAGAGTTGCCCCCAGGCCAACATTTTCATTGTGTTGAGAGGCACAGTCCTGGGACCAGGGGAGGGTTCTGCAGACCAGACCTGCTGGGAGTCTGGATTGTCAGCTTGCGTCAGCAAGCACTGGGGAGAGCCCAGGGAAGCCCAGGTCTCACTGAGGTTCAACTTTTGTTACTCTTGAAGCAATTGGGGGAATTACAGGTAGCATAGAGATTTGTGTCAAGAAGCATTCATAAATCTACTATCATACAAAAGGCAGGGGCATTTCTGTGCATATCGTTTTGTGAGATCCAGCCTCATGACTGGGGTAGGTCCTGGGGAGCAGCTGTGCCATGGAGGGAAACTTCAGAGACAGACACAGCACGCAGGGTGCTCACCTTTCCAGAAACCAAGAATGAGAAAGGGAGTGTATTCTCCAGCAGGCTTATATAGTCTTAGGGCATGCTGGCTCTGTCCATCGTACACGTGACAAGGCGGGCAATGTCTTCACCTGGATGCCCCTGAGCTCACTGGGTGAGTAACCCAAGACCAGGATTGGGGGTAGGCAGAGGGCAGTTGACTACCCTTTGAATGGAGAGAACAATAGAATGTGTTTGTTTTTAGGGATAGATACATTCGTTGCATAGTGAGCAGCCAGCGACTTGTAAGAGGCACCTTTAAAGTAGCACTATGATGGGGGGAGGTTGTGGGGATGACTTTTAGTCTGGAGAATGTGACTGGGAGTCATCTCTCACTCACAAATGTGAAGGCCTTCCTCCATCAGAGTCGACCCTCCAGAGCATAGAGAATTTGCAAGGGCTATTCAAACATAGAGAGGTAAAATAGAGAGCTCCTTACAACAGTGGTTGTCAACCTTCCTAATGCCACAACTCTTTAATACAGTTCCTCAAGTTGTAGTGAAATCATCCCCCCCAACATAAAATTATTTTTGTTGCTACTTCATAACTGTAATTTTGCTACTGTTATGAATCTGGCAACCCCTGTGAAAGGGTCATTGGACCCCCGAAGGGGTTGCAACCCACAGGTTAAGAACCGCTGCATTAAGACAATGTGATAATAACGATGTTTTGATGCTCATTGCAAAGCAGCAGCTACTTGTTCATACAAAGCGTTGTGCTGAGCTTAGATGTACCAGGCTGGTTGGTAACTGTTTATTACAGAGAGTTCACATGCTGGTGACTCCGAGATTGCCCGTATTGAACCAAAAGGAGCGATCGAGAGAGAACTGCACAGGCAGTTCGGTGCTGGCCCAGGAGGATGCGTAGAGATTTGCTCCAGCGGAAAGATGGAGCGGTGGGCAGAGAGCGGATGCGCCTGAGCTATCGAGGTCTTAGCCTAAGAAACGTGCCTCTTGGTCCATACCCATTCTGTTATCTCAGCGGCACCTCCCTTTTTAGGATTCTTTCTCTGGGGAGCCCTTTACCTGGTCCTCACAGGTAAAGGTAAAGCTCTCGCACCCTGCAGAGCTGACCGGAGCTCACAGGGTCTCACTGACGCCTGATCCTGTCTCTGAGCGCTCTTACAGGCAGCTCTGTCTCTGTGTTTTGCAGATGTCATTCTGGGCACGGAGCAGCTAGGAGCCGCGGCAGACATCAGAAGGACCACCCCACCTGGTCTAAGGAAGCAGGACCTCTGACGCAGACGCACTTCTCAATCGCGAGACCACAGTCCTGCGTGTGTATATGTGGATGTGTGTCTCTGTGTGCGTTTTGAGGGACAACAGAAGCAATGCTGTCTTTTCCCTTCATAATGTAGTGATAACCTCTTCTTTCCTTGGTCATCTATAGAGACACAATTTTGCCCCATAGAGATCCAATTACCCTAGTGTTACATGCTTAGAGCGTGCTCGGTTTGGAGTGAATCAGAATGCACATTTTTTATCATTGTTATAGGGAAGAATTGCTCCATTATTTAGATGGGTTTGGTTGCTAAACTGACTTGATTCCCATGCCCACGAGATAGGGCGTTTTCACACGAAGCCCTTTTCTACACCTCAGTAAAAAATTGTAAGGGGACACCCTCATACACACAGACACCCCTCTATTTTACCTCAGAAGAGATTTTTTTTTTAAGTCAAGGAGAAACAAAACTGGTTTTAAAGTCAGGGAATTCTGGAGTTTGACATATGCCAGATTTAGCAGCATTGGTCCCTCACCCCACCAGGCATGCTCAATGATAAGCACTTCGATCCCACTCTTTGTAACCCTACATTTACCTGAGGGAGTCCGGATGGCACAAAAAGAGTTCAGTGCTTGAGTGCTAAACACAGGCTGGTGGGTCACCCCCACACTCCCCTGCAGAAAGACCTGGTATTCTCCTCCTCCAATGAGCACAGCCTAGGGAACCCATGGAATGGATTTGCTCAGCCTCCTGGGGTCCCCCCGAGTTGCACAGGACGCCAGCACACATGATAGCATCTCTCTGAACTGGAGGTGGAGTTTGCACAGCTCCACTGGAAGTGGTGCTGTTGAACTTCTTGTGGTTTCAGGCTCTTTGGACTGAGGCTACTGCTGTGCTAGTTGATATCAAGCCCCGGGACCTGGTGGGAAGGGAACTCTTCATTGTGGTTAGAGTTCTTAAAGGATTCTTGATTCCACTCCCACGGAGAATTAGATTGTGTGCAGTGTGGCCCCCTCACCTAAGGTGTGGGGAGGGAGGTACCAATAAACAATGTAATGCTAGAGGTGCACTAGAGGGGAAGAGGTTTGTAAAATTTTGTTGACGTAATATACCTATGGGAAGGCTTCAAAAAGTGTCTGGGAGATGGAGTGAACACATCTTGCCATGAGACATGTTTTGTTATGAAGTAGGTGAAGGCGTAGAGAACAGATCATCCATTTCACATTCAGTCACGCAAACATGCTGTGAATGAACTCCTCCATGACATTCTCCGGAATGTACCATCCGTTAGCCCACTTCCAGGCCTCCTCCTCTCCCAGTCTTCTGAACTCTGTGCCTGGGCAAGTACTGCCATTCTCATCATTATGAGCGTGATGACAACAAGTTCAGCACCTGGCCTGAAAGATGACTAAGGCCATCATCTGGGGAGTCCTCCCAGTCTTGATTAAACCAGTCAGCCAGGTCTCTTTTATGATTTTGAGCTCAATCCTCATTTCCCTCTGATTTTTATCAGGGATCATCTAATGTGATCCTTTTCACAGCGGTTGGTTGTGGTAGGTCTGGGTTGTCTGGTCTTGGGCTGATGGAGACGGATATCTGGTCTGGCCACTGTCTAATTGTTTCCATATGTGTTTTGGTTTTGATTACTCTTCTTATTTCTTACTTCACCTCCAGTGGTGGCTCACAAGCTTTTAAAGCCCCAGTTGCTACTTAAAAAAGTAGGCTGTAGAGTGTTGCATTTTTGAACTCTGGGGGACCCATTGACCGAGGGGCCCCCTAACACTATGGCCCTAATCCCTTAGACCCATCAACTCATTCCCTCAAGATGTTCACTTGTGTTCAGGAAGTTTTCCTAACTTTCCTGCTGCTACATTCACTGATGTATTTGCAGCAAAAGTAAATACATAGATATCTTCAACCAAACCTGTTCATGAGTGTGGGAGGCTGAGTTTTCTAGGGAAACAAAAGCAGTGACGTTCCCATGTGTGTAAGAGAGAACTTTCTGTTAAGAAAGAAATGTATAGCAAGGGAATGGCCCAGTCTAGTCCAACTCAAATCCATGGGTCAGAAGTTAGCAGGAGGCCCACAGACTCACACAGTCTCCAGAGGGTGAACCCAGAAGCTGGGAGAGCACAGGCTGGTGGGTGCAGGGTTGGGTGCATCTGCAGCCAACAGGAACATGGCAGGACCCTGGTGGATCCCAGGGCCAAGGGGCCATGGGGACAACCAGGTTTATTCATTTTCTTTGAGGTTACTCTCTAATTTATTGATTCCTTCCAACGTTTGAAGTCATTCTATCTTTTTTGTTTTAAATCATTTTAGTGGGAGCTCATACAACTCTTATCACAATCCATCCATCCATCCACTGTGTCAAACACATTTGTACATTTGTTGCCTTCATCATTTTCAAAATATTTTCTTTCTACTGGAGTCTTTGATATCAGCTTTTCATCCTCTCCCCTCCCACTCTTCCTCACAAATGCTTGATAATTGTCTCCCTTCAATCTATTTTATTTCCTCTGCATTTGAAAGTTCTGAAATCAACCCAACTCTATTTCCTTGTAATTATCTTCATTACAAATTCACAATTATCATTCCTTGTTTTCTGTCTTTATTTTTGCATGTGGTTCACTTACTATATAAGTATATTTCAGTTTTTGTCTACTGTTGTTGGTTTGTTGTCCAAAGAACATCCCTTAATATTTCTTATAAGATTGTTTTGGTTTTATATAAATTCTTTTCATTCTTATTTATCTGGAAATGTCTTCGTTTCATTGTTTTGGTGAGAGACAGTTTTGATGGGTATATGATTATCAGTTGATAGTTTTTTCTTTCCCTTTTAATTATGTCATCCTATGACCTTTGTGCTTGCAGGGTTTCTGCAGAGAAATCAGAGCTTAGTTTTGGGGGGATTTTTTTGGTTTTCCTTTGAGATAAATTATCATTTTCCCCAAACTACTCTCAGAAGTCTTTCCTTCTCTTTGGTTTTGGAAAGTTTGGTTAGGATACATCTTCATAATTTTCTGTGGGAGTTTATCTTGTGTAAAGTTCTTTCAGTTTCTAGAATACATAGCTATAATATTAGAGAAGTTTTCTTCCCAGAGTTCTACAGCAATTTTCTCTGTCTCTTTATTGTTTCTTTCTGTTCTGGGGTTCTAATCACGTAAGCTTGTCCTCTTGATAGTATCCCACATTCCACATATACTGGTGCATGCACTGAGTTTTCCAGCACATTTTTAATGGAGTTTTTGTGGTAAAAATAGGTACCTTGGCTGGTATTCAGGTCAGCTTGTACTCAAGTATATATGTTAATTCCACACTTTCTTTGGACTTTTGTTTCACTGTTACTCTAGCAGGTTAGTATTAAGAACTTCATCTATGGGATTTAGCATGACTTAGATGGGTTTTGTAATCTAGTGCTGGCCGCAGGGTAGTCTGCAGGATTCCCTTCCCACCGAGTTTGCAGTTCAGCCTTTACCTTCCTGTCTATTGGGCATGTAGTTCCCAAACACATGCCTGCGGGCTCTCCCTCAGGCCCTCCATCGTCTGGCCTGCACTGACATTTCAACCTTTCCCCTTTACCTTATTTAGCTCCGGGTCTTCCCCCTGCCAGCAGTGCCTTCTCCACTCCTTCATCTGTCCATACCCTGCATGTCCTTCACAGCTTGGCTGCCATCCCAGATTTGAAAAATTCCTCCATAGGTTTTCAAGCCTGGAGTGTTCTCAACCACTGGACCATTCCATTGGCATCTGCTCATGTTCTTTCTTAAGGACATTTCCTCCCCCTTTCTTGCGTAGACTGGTTTGATTTATTATTTCTCTGGCTTGCTAAACCGTAAGGTCATGTCAGGACTCGTGCATTTTGGGACCAACCTTAGGGACTTATTAAATTTTTTCCAGTCTTTTTAAAAGAGGAATATCTTGAGGTTAAGAGGCCTTGCCTCACCCTTTTGTGCTGCTCGGTGGCTAGCCGAGTGCTGGGTGCCCAGACTGCCTTTGGTCAGTTCTTACAGCTGGACTGACAGACTGTGGGAGGAAGGATGGCCCTTTATCAACCTGCTGAGGATGGAGTATGGGCTGGTAGATGGATGCAGATGGCAGCCTTGAATGTTCTCTGCCACCATCCTGCCCGGTGGATCCCAGACTTGTCGGCTTTTCTCTGCTCAGGCTCCTCTTTGGTTCCTCCAAAGCTTTGCTTTGCTTTGGGTGTCTTTGGATGCCTGTTGTGCTGTCAGGTACCGTGGAGATGCCTTTGACTGCATGACGGTTGTCCACACACAATAGAGCTGCCCCATTGGGTTTGCTAGGCTGTCACGTTCACAGAAGCAGGCTGCCCGGTCTTTTCTCCCACGGAACCACTGATGGGTTTGCACCAGCAGCCTTTCAGGTAGCAGCCAAGTGCTTCAGCACTGCGCCACCAAGACTCCTTAGCAGTGTCCGGTTGCCATGAAATGTTACACTGCTTCCTGGCAGGCCTGGCACGAAGGCTGTTCATGTAACACCTCTCTTGATTTCAGCTTCTGCCTTCCTCCTCTCAGAAGAAAGACCACCCTTCCTGGCAGAAAGGAGCGCGTCCTCCTTTCATTGGTTTTAAAATTGTCTTTCTTTGAAGTAGAGTTGTGTTGTGTGAGGCATAGGGACCTACGCATGTTGACTTCCCAGTGCTGTAGACACGCGCACACACGCTCAGCTGGGTAGCTTTAAGGGACAGGAGCGTATTGTCTTACAATTGGGAGGCTGAACAATCCAAACCAGGCCATACGTCCTTGAGAGGCTCCTACCATCTTGGAGCCGTGAGAGTGCCCTGGTGTGCCTTGGGATCCACCCTCCCCTCGGCAGGTGTGCCTGTCGAGCCTGCCCTTTGTATTAGACATTGTTTGAGTGAATTTTATTCTCTCATAGTGTAGGAGGCGAGAAGTCCAAATTGGACCATCTGCTGTCCTGTCCTCTCTCCCGCCCCCCAGTCCTCAGGAAACACCCTTATTATCTCCTTGCAACATCTGTGGACTGTGTCCCTTGGAGATCCCCTTGTGTCTCGGCCTCAATCTTCCCCTGGTTCTTAGAGGTTCTCAGCATAAGATTCTGGGTCTACAGGATGCACCCTGCTCCCGGCTCTTCTTATTTAGTGACCTTAGGTCTCTGACCTCTGCTCACTTGGTTTCATATCTAAAAAGGGACTGAGTCAAGATACAAACCAAACCTGCCTCATTAATATAACCGCCTCTAACCCTACATCTTGGCCACCACAGAGGTTAAGATTTATAACACAAAGGATGCTATGGGTGTTGTTAAGTCCATTGAGTTGGTTCTGACCCATAGTTATTCCTGCACAAGAGCAGGAAACACTGCCTGGTGCTGTGTGCATCAACCCTCTCCCCCTCACCCCCTGCAACTATTCCTGTATTTGAACAACTCACAGTGTTGCACTCACCGTGTACTCACTGTGTATATCCATCTCCTTGAGGGCCTTCCTCTTTGGGGAGGCCCCTCTCCTTTACCAAGAGCATGATGTCCTTCTCTAGGGACGCCTTTCATCTGACAACATGTCCAAAGTAGGTAAGACAAAGTCTAGCTGTCCTTGCTTCAAAGGAGCAGTCTGACTCTGCTTCTTCCAAGACAGATCCTTTCAGCAGTCCGTGTTCCTTTCCATATTCTCCAGCACCATGTCGATTATACAAGATGCTCACCTCAATGCCAAAATTACTTCAGGATAATGATATAATAGGATACATATTTTGGGGGGACACAAATCAATCCATGACAGGACCAAAGAGGTAACCAAAGTTAGGCTGGTCAGGAAGCTGTGTGAGCCTGGTAGACCCTACATAGTGCTGAACCAGATGAAAGCAGCAGACAGCCTGTGGTTATGGGCAGAAGAGGTTGACCACAGGACATTAGACTTTCAACTCCAGGAAAAAGACACCACTGTGAGCCCTTCTGAACCATGTGCTTATATCCTGGGCCCAGAGAGTCCTCACTGGTCTAGCGAGAGGAGCTCAGCTGCACTCTACCTGACTGATAGGCAGAGATGCTAGAATTGTGGGAGAGTTTTTTGGCCATCCCAACCTTCCCTTTTTGTCTGTGACATTTATTGTCTGAGTCTCATATGTGACCCTCATTTTGTGTGTCAGTCCAGATAGACTAGAGGAACAAGTTCATGGAGGCACTCTTATGTGTATGAGAAAGAGCTTTATATACAAGAACAATTGAATTTTGAGAAAACACCCCAGTCCAGTCCAGATCAAATCCATAAAGCCCACATACGCCTGATACCAATCCATAAAATCCTCTTCAGACTCACAAAACACATGGAATGATGTCAAATGCGGGAAGATCACAGGTCAGTGGGTGGGTAGTCTTGTGGATCCAGTGGCATTGTAAGCATCTCAACGCTGGCAGGGGACTCCACATGGCTGCTCCAGCTCAGGGCACTAGTGTATTTCCATGTGTTTTGTCAGCTGCAATGTCTCCCAGGGAGTCACGGGAGAGAGAGAGAGAGAGAGAGAGAGAGAGAGAGAGAGAATGAATGAGTCTCCTGCCTCCAAGGAAGAATACAGGCATTCCTCAAATCCTCAGTTAAGGCCATGCCAACACAGAGGGCTCCTTGGCTATGACATGATTGACAGAATAGACTCCACACCTTCACTCTTAATCCTCTCAAATTGACAAATGGTCATATAACTACCACCTTTTGTAGTGTCGCACATTGATACTTACATGAAGGGCCTTCAAGGAGATTATAGAACAGTGGGATTAAAATATAATGGAGCTTTTGGGGCACATTTTTAAGGCCCCCTCACTTTGTTTTCAAGTCTTTTCTGTGAAGGTTCTAAGGAAGTTGTTGCTGAGAGGTGCCATGAAGTCAGTTCTGACTCATTCTGACTCTGTGTATGTCAAAACGAATACTGCCCAGTCCTGTACCATCCTTATAGTATCTGCTAAGCTTGAGCCCATTGTTATAGCCCCTATGTCTGTCCACCTCCTTGAGGATCTTCATTTTCACAGACCCTCTACCAGGAGCAAGGTCCTTTTCCTGGGACTGATCCATCCTGTTAATATTTCCAAAGTGCAGGAGACAAGTCTCATCACCCTCACTGTTGAGGGACATTCTGGCTATACTTTTTTCCCAAGGCAGACATGTTCATTCTTTTGGTAGTCCATGTACCACAATTCACATGCATCCAGTTTTTGCATGCACCTGTAGCAATTGAAAAGACCATGACATGAGTCATGTACCTTAATCCACAAAGTGACATGTTTTTGCTTCTTTTTTGGGGGCATCACTGCCCTCTGGTGGAAGTAGGAGGCCCAGCCTTGCTCCTGGAGAGCTGCTGCTGGATTTGAACCACCAACCCAGTGGGCTGCAGTCCCGCATACAACCACTACGCCACCAGGGTCCAGCCCATGTTTTTCCTTTTTAACGCTTTGAAGAGTTCTTTTCCAGGAGATCTGCTCTGTGCAATAGGCAGTTTGATTTCTTGATTGCATCTTCCACAGGCATTGATTGTGAACCTAAGTACAATGAAATCCTCGACAACTTCAATCATCCCCCTGTTTATCGTGAGGTTGCTTATTGGCCCATGTGAGGATTTGTTTTTGTTCTTATGTTGAGATGTAACCCACACTGAAGTCTTAAATCTTCATCCGTTAGCTCTTCAATCCTCTTCCCTTTCAGTAAGTATCATCATGTCTC
>PVJH01034506.1:0-20638 GCA_004026705.1 Nesogale talazaci
TCTCTCTCTCTCTCTCTCTGCTGGGCCCCAGGTCTCTCAGTGAGAGATGGTCTCTAAGTGGGGCAGTCACCAGAGCAGGCAGTGGGAAGGGAGGCGCCAGGAAGCCGAAGGAGGCTTTTCTCAACTGCTCATCATGGGAAAAGCCAGATACACATTTCACAGCTGGAATGCAAGGGTTGTGAAACTCTGGAAGATGCCCCGGAGAGGGCCAAGGCCTCTCCTTCCAGGAAGGGGGGGTAGGGCTGGCAGACAGTGAGTGGGGGGAGGGCAGCAGGTTACCCGGAGGGGCCTGCCTTTCTGGGAAGCAGGAAGTACAGCCTCCAGAGAGAAAGAGAGAGAGAAAGTGAGTGCTCCCGGGGCCCTTGTGGCCGAGGGGCCAGAGATAGGGTTGCTTTTGTTTCTGAGCACGAACATGGAGATACCGAGGCCTCGTGTCCAAACGCCAGTCGGGTACAAATGAGCCAGTTATGACCTGGCTGGTAGTTTCTGGGATCTGGAATCAGTGAGGCTTTACGGCATGTCCTCCCTGGAGCAAGATAAGCACAGTGATCTGCTCACACGAGGCTGACTCAGGTCCTGCTTGGAAGAGGCCCACCAAGGAGAGACACCATGAACACCAGAGACACAGTTCTGGTGTCCTCCCTGGGGGTGGGGGAGGGGTGTGTGTGTGTGTGTGTGTGTGTGGACACACCTGCGTTAATGGCTAAGAAACAGCCCCGAAGCACCGCCCTTAACTCACTCTCGGTAAAGGACTGCACCTGTTTCCTCATCCAGAGGACTGTGGGGCTCTGAGGAGGAATTTCTCTCAGCCAGGCAGAGAGCGCTATTTGAGCGCATTCAAGGTGTGGAAAGAGCAAGTGATGGACTCTCCCAAATAGGCCTGAACCCAGCTGCCAGTGTCCAGTCTTTTTTTTTTTTTTTTTGAGGGGGGGCGCTTCACTACCCTCAGGTGGTGGGAGTAGGAGGCCCAGCCTTTGCTCCGTGGAGCTGGAATCGAACCTCCATCCCAGTGGGCCGCAGTCCCGCGCACAGCCACTACGCCACCGGGGCTCAGCCCCAGTGTCCAGTCTTGATCAGCGGTGCTGACCCCTCGGACCTCCCGCTGTAGCCTCCTCAGACCGCTTTCAGACCCGAGAGGGCCCATGCATCAGAACCGCCCAGCCCGCAAGTCCTGACTCCAGGAAAAGCAGACGCAGCCACAAAGTCGGGCCCACGCTCGCTCCCCCACAGGGAGCGGTGCGCACACCAGCGCCAGCACATTCGGGCCGGCTTTCGCAGCCACAGGCCGCGTGGCCGATGAGAAAGGAGGTCAGGTCCCCGAGTGGGCAGCACAGATATTCCAGCCGTGCTGGCTCATCGGAACCACGTCCATCAGCATCGACCCCGGGGAGCCGGCGTCTGTCAGAGAGCCATGAGGGGCGGTGGACGAGGCTCTTAGCAGAGGAGGGGGGGGCCCGTTTCTCAGTCGGTGGCTGACGCATCTGCAGCCGGCGCTGAGAACCTTGGAGGAGATGCTCTGCTTCCTCCTGGAAGTCAGCCTCTGGCCTTGGGGAGACCTGGTGGGGAGGGCAGCTAGCCTCTGCCTGCATGTCTACAGAAAGTCCTGTGGCCAGCTCTGACACCCCTCTGCCTGGAAGGGTCTCTGGGACCGTGTGTGGGAGAGGAACCGGGAGCCCTGTGGCCTCTCGGTGTTGGGGGTGGGGTGTAAAGCAGATGGCAGTGCTCCCAAGTCAGGAAGTGGGAGAGCCCTTGTCCGCTGCCCAGAGACCCTGGCCGGCCATCTGCATTGGGATGGGCATCTGCTTGAGCCTTCAAGCCAGCACGTTCCCTCCACCTCCTTCCTGCCGGTGCACATGGACCCAGAGGGAGAAGCCAACCGTGGGCCAGGAGAAGGAACGTGACCACGAGGGCAGGCTCTCAAACCACAAGGGCAGCGTCTCCAGATGCGCTGAGCCTCTGCCTGGCCATCTTCTGCTGCCATCAGATGTCAACTTGCAGGAAGCTGACTGTAGCACCATCCTCCCCCACCCCCGGGCCTGAAGGCCTGAAGGCCGCTCTGCGGAGCAGGGTGGAGGCTTCTCTAGGCTCTTGGCTTCTGCCTGGCACATTCGCCAAGTGGGCCTTCCTGGGCAGCCCCCTTTCCGACCTGACACGTCCGGCTCGGCAATCCGCTCCCGGGAGAGGTCACCTCCGTCGTCAGCAGCCAGGCCTCCTCCACGAAGCTGGGGCCCCCCCACCCTATGCCTTACCCCCGCTGGCCCCAATTCAGGGAGGGTTTCTACTCGTCCAAGTTCATGATCTTCCCTCCCAGAAGCCCTCCAGAATCACCGCCAGGCACATCAGCTCTGGAGCTTCCCAGACACACCACCGTTCCCCACCCATGGCGCTCACGGTCAGACTCATGTCAGCCTACCTGCATTGTGTCAGCTCGTGCTCCCCCAAAAGAGGGACCTGCACCCTAAATGGCCGCCAGGCTGGGCTTGCCACACGGCAAGTGTGTAACAGAGACTTCTTAGAAAAAGAAGGATGGCTCACCCTGACCTTGCTGGATGAGCTGGCCTACTGTTAGCCCAGGCCATGGCGGTTTCCTCCCTGGCAGGCGGCTGGCTCTCCTGCTCGGGGCTGCCAGATCCTGGCCACCCCCTTGCCAGCAGCTTTTCCCCAGAGCAGAGGGAGGTCAGCCGGAAGCGGATCTGACGACTGGCCTAACCAGAGTCTCCCAAGGGTTGCTGGGGCCCCACGGCAGGCAGCAGAGGCCTGCAAAGAATGTCCCGTTCCATCCCGTCCCTGGGCCCCAGGGAGGGCGGCAGGAAGAGGGGCCTTGGCGGTGGCCGGCCTCCAGCAGGGGGCTGGCCAGACAGGGAGGCCCCTGGGTTGCGGCTATCAGCCGGAGACCAGGCCCCAGGAAGGAAGGAAGGCCACTCTGGCCGAGGCCGAGATAACGAGGGAACTGTGCTCAGCACAATGGGCTCCCACACGGCTGCGAGGCCCCCGATCAGATCTTGCCCCGACCCGGCCTCTCGTCCGTCCACACAGCCCATGTAAATGCTCACCGGCATTTCCGTCTGGCTTCTCTGAAGCCCTGGGCAGCGCCCGGCAGAGGGCCCTGCCCAGTCCACCCCGCCCCCAACCTCTGAGACCCCAGCCCAGCCGACCAGCCACAGGGACAGGCCCTTCCGGACCAAAGGGGCTCCTCACCCCCATCTGGGGGGAGTGCCGAGCAAGCCCCTCCATGGAGCCCCCGGCCACTGGTGTCTGGGGAGGAGGGACTCACGGCGCCCGGTCGTGGCTGAGGCCGTTCTGGCGCTGCGGGGTGATCGGCGGGAGAATGGGTTTGCTGTTGATCTCCAGGCCTCTCCTCAGAGTCTCCCGGATCTGCTCCGTGTCTGCAACGACACCGCCACGCTGCCTGTCAGGCCCCTGGGATGTCCCCCCACCCCCACCCCCACCCCCGCCCCCGGCCCTCGAGCCCAGCTCAGCGCTGCCCATTCACTGGGGGGAGGGCCCCCAGCTGGGCTGGCTGCTGGGGGGGCGGGGGGCCTGCCCTCGGCGTCCTGCAGTGACTGTGAGCAGGCAAGACAAGGCAGGCAGGCAGGTGCCAGGCTCTCCAGGGTGCCATGGTGGTGTGTACCAGGCTAGGGGTGGCCCCTGGACTTCAGAGAGTGCCCTCACAACAGGGCGCGTCTCTGTTGCCCTTTCCCGTCCGGTCATGCAGACCCCAGGCCTGGCTTAGGGCAGCTCCAGGGGGTGACTGACTGGCCGGGACTGTTGTCCCTGCCCAAGGTTCCCCAGGGGTTCTGTCCCCTGAAACAAATGCCCTGTGGGCGGCAGCTGCTGTGCCCTGAATGGGCAGGGACCTCTTACACAAGTGTCTGGGTTCCGGGACACCCGGTGGTGCCTGGCCCTGTCACCCCTCCTGGGCCCAGCGCAATGGGTTCTTCCCCTCACTGTGGCCCTATCCCTGAGCATTGGGCTCCTGGCAGGAGGGCTGAGTGAGAGGGACCCCAGGGCGGATGATGTTGCTATCAGGAGGTTTGCTTACGCGTGAGGCTTACACATCTGATTCCCTAGGGAGAGATTTTTAATCTATGATCTGCCTCTGCAAATCGCGGATTACACCCCAAACAGCCAGTGAGCATCCGCTGTGCCTGGGGCGGGCTTGGAGTGGGCGGGAGCTGTTTAACCACCTCCCCAACTTGCGACAGTGGCCCGGATTCCCTTCCGACCGGTTCAGAGAGAGCCAATGACGGCTCCGACTGTGGACGAGACTGGGAAGTCTGCCTGAGGGTCCTTGGGTTCAAAGCAATGGGGCGATTCTAAGAAGAGCACACCCTCCCTCTCAGCACATGCTGGGAGCAACATGAAAGACAGAAAGGAAGCCGTCAAACACTGGCACCTGATGTCTAAGTTGTCCTTTGGGGAAAGAGAAGCCCCCCTTTTTTTTTTTTTGGAGGGGGCATCACTTCCCTCTGGTGGTCGTGGGAGCTACCCAGCCTTGCTGCTGCTGGATTTGAACTGCCAAGCCAGTGGGCCGCAGTCCGGCACTCAACCACTACGCCACCGGGGCTCAGCCAGAAGAGAAGCCCTTTGATGAGTTGGGGTACATATGTGTGTATTTCATCCAGGGCTGTAGACGTCTTGATCTTGGGGCACGCATCAGAAGAGGAGGGATTGTTGAGAAAGAAAGTAGAGAGAGACTCTGTGGACCCACGTGCATGTCAGTGGTTGGTGGTCCTTTAGTGTTCACTGGGGCCGCTTCTGCTGAAAACCAAAGCTTTTCTGTAGCCAAGACCAGGCTGGAGAGCTTCCTGCAGGGCCGTGACGGTCTCCTTCTCGACCCACCGTGACTGCAGCGGTGCCAGCGTGCCCTGCCCGGAACCCCGACCTCGGGCTGTGGGACGTGTGCAAGCTGGCCTCACACTCAGACCTCTGAGGGGCACGGCAACCCTTGGCTCTGACCTGGCTTTCCGGCTACAGGGATAGGCGGTGTCAATTCCGTGTGTGTGTGTGTGTGTGTGTGTGTGACCAACGCTTGTTCTCTAGGAGCTGGGGGGACGATGGCCCTTTCCTGTAACTGTTCCATGGTTTCCACTCACCTCTGTGACCTCAGGTTGCCAGGGGCCCGCCTGAAGCACAATGGTCGCCGCGGTGGTGAGAAATGTGCAGGAAGCACCGCTAGAGTTGGGCCAATGGGGCTCCCTCCACCCCGCCCAGTTGAGAGGTTATAGTCCACTTGCTGGCTCTCACGCAGGCCAGGAAACCAACTCTTACTGGGCTGTTTCTGTGGGAGACCCACACCAGACACACACACACACACACACACACACACACACACACACACACCCAGGAAGCGAGTGCGGTGCTGGCCCCACCCCCCCGCGCCCACCTTTGCCGGAGAGCCGCCGGGGCTGCGTGCCGATGCAGATGCTCCGGCTGTCCTCCTCGTCCTCGGGCGGCCGGCTCAGGTCGTCCCAGGCACACTTGGCACTGACGCCGCTCAGGTTGGAGCCGTCCGTCTCGATGCCCTTGTCCACTCTCTCCTGCTTAAGAAGAATCCAAGGGCCAGCGTCCTTTCAGCTAACTGGGGGTCCCAGAGCAGGCTGGCGCCCCCCCACCCCGGACTCCCTGAAACATCCTTGTTGCCAATCAGGGGCAGGCGTGCAGGGGCTCCGGATCGTGGGCACAACGCTCCCCAGACTCCACTGGAGAAGCCGGCGAAGAGGAACTTCAGAGAAGCTGCTGCCCCCTGGCATGGGCGTGCCCTTCCTCACCCCAAATCGCCTTCCCAGGACTGATGGCGCCTAGCTTATGGCCTCCCTGGGCAGACAAGGAGAGCTCATGGGCTAAAACAAAATTCCGCTTCTCCCTGGTCCTTTTGGAAAGGACCCTGCCTGGCATAGCACCGGGTCTCCCGCCTCCACACCACACTGGCAGTTCCCTCTTTGAACAGCAGGGGGCGGGGCCACACAGTGGAGCGCGGCCAGAGGACTGGCTTGCCTGAGCGGCCCCAGCTTGCTGGTTGGGCACAGGGCTGTGGATGGCCTTTCCCATGTCTTAGACTCTGGCGTGGGCCTGGGGAGCAGTGTCCAGTCACAGGCACACACGGACACCCCCATCCCCGCCAGAGGCTCTCTCTCCATGCAGGCCCTGGGACTGCAGAGGCCAACCAGAGCTCTCCCAAGGGCCTTGAGGAAGAGCTGTATTCGAAATCTCCCTGACCTTTTCCCACAAAAGACAGTTCTGCGCTGCTGGGCCCTGGACTCAAGTTCATGGGAGAGGCTGTGGTAACCTTGCTGTAAAGGGCAGCCTCTGGGGAGTGAGCACCTTGCTAAAGACGGGCCTTCTCTGCCTCCCTGGCCCTCTCCCCACGGCTCTCCAGGCCCCAAATGGGCCTGGGGGTCGAACCGGGGAAGCACCATTTAGCCTGGCACTGCTCCTAGAGACTCATCAGCTGACGTCCACCCTCGCTGTTCCCTTCCCATAAATCCCAACCTCCTCCTTTCTGGGCCCCTGTCTGCCTGGAGTTAGCCTGGAGTCAGCGAGGAGAGACTGGAGTCAAAGAGGCAGCTCTCAGGCTCTGCCGTGGGGGGCCTGGTCAGCTCGGGGGTTCGGTCTGCTCTCCTCCCTCTCCGCTCACTGCCTTGAGGCCTCTTGCCCAAGGAAAGAGCTCAGGACACCGCTGGATTCACCGAGACCAGCCTGCTTATTTCCTAAGGGAACAGTGACGGCTGAGACCCAGAGAACCGAAGCGACGACTTCCGACACATGGCTGGTTATGGCAGAGCCTGGACTGAAGGCGTGCAAGCCAGTCCTGAAACAGAGACGGCTGGCAGGCAAACCCAGGGAGGTCCGGGTGGGCGTCGAGGAGTGGACGCTTGGCACGCAGAGCCAGGAAAGCTGGCTGAGCGTCCTCCCCGGAGCCCCTCAGCTTGCTTGCCAGGTCCCTACGTCCTCTGGGTAGTGCAGCCGAGGGAGAGCGAGCGCTGTTCTTGGCGTGCGGAGAAAGGGTGACTTGCTCTCCCGTCTATTTCAAAAGACCAGGTTCTTTCTCAAGCCTTGGTACTCAGGACAGGGCCTGAGCCCCCCGCTCCCAGTGCCCCGAGCTGGGTCCCGGAGTGGCTGCGGAACAAGGGCTTGTGGACACACGGCCTTTGTGGGCCCCTGGTTCTTGCATAAGCCGGAGGGACAAGGAAGCAGAGTTTACAGTCGGGAGAGCAGAGGCTCCCAGCAGCACGCTACAAAGCTCAGGGCGGAAGGCACCAGGGGAGAGGAGGAACAGCGTCTGTGAACGATCACTCGGCCCTCGAGCTGACAGGTGCACGGGACAGACGCCGGGCACTGCTGGCTGCATGTCTGCTTGCCCCCTCCCCTCTGCTCAAGGACACACCATCCTGGCTGTGGCCAGCCGGATGCTTCAGAGCAGCACAGAAAGTTCAGAGCCGGCAAAGTCCTGGGAGTCCTAGGAGAAGACCAGGAGCAGCTGCCTGGTTCAGCCAGGTGCGGTCTCTGTGGTTCACAAAAGTTACCTGCAGCTCTGCCCTGATGGGCTACAGTTGTGTGTGTGTGTGTGTGTCTAAAGACCCCGCCCCCTACCCAAGGTCTGCCTGGGATGGAAGTGCGTCTACTGGCGGGTGAGGCATTAGACTGGCTGCTGCCGACTCCGTCCTTCGTCCAGGGCAGGGGGAGATCCCTAGATAAAAGTCTGGGCTCCGTTCAGAAGGGAGGCTGGGGAGTGGAGACCAGGCAGCCAGTGGCCTTCACCCATCAGGCGTCGACGAGCTAATTTTGCAAAAGCGTGGTTTCTTGGTGCATCGTGTACGCAGGGGCTCAAACGCACCACCATCCCGTCAATCCGACCCAAAGCCTCCCTGCTGGGCGGGGAGAACTGCTTGAAGCATTGTCGTGAGCAGGGAGCCTCCTTTTCTTATCGAGCGGGTGGGTGGCGGGTTTGAACTGCTGACACTGTGGTTGGCTGCCCCATGTGCAACCCACCCCGCCAGCAGGGCTCCGCAAATGACATCTGGAGGGGCTTCGAAAAGTGGAGGAAATGTTCCCATCATCTATCTTTTCACTCTCTCTTCCCGGGAGCTTTGGGAAGCCAGTCCTCCCTCCCTCGAATCGCAAAATTCAGTTCCTTCCCTGTAGAAAGTATGGTGTCTCAGACCAGCTTTCCTGGCAGAGGATTCAGGGGGCAGCTTCCAAGTCACACTAACCCCTCTGCACCCTCACACCCCAGGCTCTTTTGTTTTCGGGGATGAGGGCAGGTGCTATGTGGGCGAGGCCTAGGGCCCAGGTGTTAGCCAGGTTCTCCTCCCTTAAGACATACTTGCAGGTGCGGGTCGATCTCAAATATGGTCTCTCCCCTCCGCATGTCAGTTATCAGCCAGGGCCCGCCAGCGCTGTGGACAAGGAAAGGCAATAATAGAGGGTGACGGGGGAGGGGGAGGGCGCTGAGCTTGCAATTGGCCTGGTTTGCTGCCTCGGGCTCCGAAACATAGTGCGTGGTCAGGGACCGGGAAGCCCCGATGTGAAGAATCAGTGCCTGGAACAGCAGGGAGGGGGAGGGGGCCCCCAGCCACGGTACCCGTCAGGCCAAGGGAACAGGCGCCGCCACCCCCCCACACCCGGAGGGCAGGCAGGGGCTACTCACACGGGCACCGTCCGCAGTAGCTCCAGGATGCCTTGCCCGTTCCACTGCTGGGCCGCGTGCAGCTCCTCGGTGCAGACGCCGACAATCTGGGGTTCCGGGGACAAGATGCTGCTGTTTTGCTAGTGGCAACCTCTCCTGCCCTCCCAGCAGGTCGGCTCCCCCAAGTTCTCTGCGGATCTGTCCTGAGAGGCTAGTGTGCCCCAGAAGACTCGGGAAGGAGCTGCTGCCTGGCTAGGAGATGTCTGGGGCCCTGCAGACTGACCTTGCCCTGCCATGGGGGCACCGGGGTTCAGCTGGTCCAGGAGCAGGGTAACTCAGGCTGGGTCTCTAGGCCATGTCTCTGGAGGTCAGGAAGGCCCAGCGTGACAGGTGGGTCTCATCTAGGACCCCGGGGAATAGACACCATCCTTCCTTATCAGGAGCTGGACCTTGGTTTCCGGGCCCCCAAAAGTCCTGCACCCGGATGTCTTCGGGATCAGAAGTAAGCCCCTGCCTCCAGCCTTGAGCTGGCTTCCTGCTGGGAGGCTGGAAACTGGAGGGTCCTTACTGATTCTCCACAAATAGTCTCTCTCTCTCTCTCTCTCTCTCTCTCTCTCTCTCTGTGGTGGGAGTAGGAAGCCCAGTCTTGCTCCTGGAGAGCTGCTGCTGGATTTGAAGCGTCAACGCTGTGGGCTGAAGTTCCACGAACAACCACTACGCCACCAGGGCTCAGCCCACAAATAGTCTCTTTCTGTGAACTCCTCCCCCCGAGTTGCTGCCATCCTCTGCCACCCCAGTGGTCCCTCCCCCCTTCTACCATTGCAGGAAGTTAAACCAGACCACCTGGACCTACTTCACAAGCCACGGGGGTGGGGCGGGACTGAGGGTCTGAGGAGGCCTTGCTCCCGAGTCTTCCTGCTGGGCCAGTGTTCCCCACAGGAAAGGCTTCCGGCAGCAGCGAACGCTCATCTCACCTGGAGAAAGGTGACGAGGCCAAAGGGCGTCTGCACGGGCTGCATCTGTGGGTCTTCTGTCAGCAGCATGTGCTGGATTCTTGACTCGCTGTTATCCAAGGGGCTGTGCCACGACACGTGGTCCCCGCTGCAGAAGGTGTTCTCTGTGGGAGAGGCAGGAGGGTCCTGATGCTGGAATCCCAAATGGGCTCTGAGGAGCCAGCTGTCCCCAGTCTTTCCCAGCCCTGGGGAAGGGGGGCAGAGTGGGGATGGGGTGTCCCTTCACTCCTCTGGGAGCAAGGAGTTTGTGGTTGCTTCTGGCAGACCCGATGTCCTCCTGCTCGCCACTTCCGTTAGTTTCTAGTGCAAAGGGCCAGACTCTAGTGTGGGTGCCCTTCTGGCCTGGGAAATCCAAGGACCCCAACAGGTTGGTGCTTTGCTGTGCAGCTGCTGGTCAGCAGGCCACAGGGGGTTGAGGGGCCAGTGAAGGTCCTTCACCTGGAGAGGGCAGGCCAGGCTTCCTGGGCTGCTGCTGCAGGAGTCTTTTGGAAGGGAACCCCCAACTTTCCAAAGCCATCGCCAGTTCCCCACCCAGACCCGGGGACTCCGGGGAGACACTGGAGACTGGGGGTGGGGGGGTGGCTGGGCCAGTCCTTGGAGGAAGAGAGCTCGGAGGGGCGGCCAGGTGGCTGGGAAATGCGTGTCCTTGCTGCCGCCACCACCATGACCCGCTTCAGGCAGCAGTGTTGCAAAACCCACTGCCCAAGCATGGATTCTGACTGGGAGGACTGGAGGGGCGAGGGGCTGCCTGGGAGGGGCTCTGCGGCGAGAGGTCTCTATGGGACAGATGCGCCTGTCTCCCGGGCAGTGACTGGAGGACCTGAGGACTGATGCTTACCCAGTGGCGGCGGCTGCAGTAGCACCCCAAAGGACCTCGTATGATCATAGGTGGGGGGGTGGGTAGGAAACTCCAGTGGTCTGACACGTCCCATCATCCCTGACTCCTGGGGGTTCTTTTATTTATTTTTTGTTTTTGTTTTTTGGACATCACTGCCTCTGGTGGTCGTGGGCACTACCCAGTGCTGCTCTTGAGAGCCGCTGCTGGATTTGAACCGCCAAGCCCGCAGGCGCAGTCCTGCACGCAACCACTTACGCCACCGGGGGTTCTTCCAAAGGTTCTCTGCACCTGTAGTGTTCGTTTCGTGTCCCTTCCCTGCCCCGGACACAAACGGCGGGATCCCTGGTGGCACCGTGGGTTAGGGCGCGGGCTGCTAACTGCACAGTCCCTGATTCAAGCCCACGAGCTGCTCAGAGGAGGAGAGAGGGGCCGTCTGGTGTTGGCAAAACTCACAGCCGCAGACTCTGGACAGAGGGTGTTAAGGACCGACGGGGCAGTGGTGCCTCATGGCTTTCCGAGCTGTGGATCCGGGAGGTGGACGCCTGAGCAGCACTCCGAGAGCAAGCTCACTTCCCCCCCCCCCACCCATGATTTTACTGGGGGCTCTTACAGCTCTTATAACATTCCACACATCGTTTGTATCAGCAATTTGTACACAGGTTGCCATTTTCATTTCCACATGTTTCCTACTGGAGCCCTTGATATAAGCTCCTCTTTTCCCCTCCTTTTTAAAAAAAATAAATCATTTTATTGGGGGCTCATACAATAAGTGACCAGGTATCCCACTTTTTTTTTTTGGGCATCACTGCTCTCCGGTGGTGGGAGTAGGAGGCCCAGCCCCACTGCTGGAATTGAACCTCCGTCCCAGTGGGCCGCAGTCCCGCGCACAACCACTACACCACTGGGGCTCAGCCTGTATCCCACTTTTTAACAATGTAACAATGTCCCTCGGTGTTTTAAAATTAAAATAAATACATTACAATACTATTTCTGCATTCTATAAACATTTTTTTCTATGAACATTTTTGTTGCTCCATATAGACCACATTTTTAATCAAGAACCCAACCTCCCCCCCACCCCACCCCCGCCGGTCAATGGTCAACTCCCCTCACGATCCATACATACATCAATTGTATGCAGGCCACATTTGCACACGTGTTGCCATGATCACTCTCAAAACATCCTCTCTCCACTTAGGCCCCCAGTACCAGCTCCCCATATTTCCCTTCCTTCCCCCCACCCCACCAACCCTTAATCACTTACAAATTGTTACTACTTTGAATGATCTCGCTTTTAAGAATGGTTAAATGATCGTTCAGTGGGGGCGCTCACTAGGCAGTCAAGCTTCCTCCCCCCTTTGGTCCTCCCCTATCCCATAGGCTTGGTAGAAGTTTGGCATTGACCTGATGGCAGGCAGGGAGAGAAAGAGAGAGAGAGAGAGAGAGAGAGAGAGAGAGAGAGAGAGAGAGAATTGCCTCGATTTGAGTGCTAACTCCCTGGCAGGTCAGAGGCCTATGTTGCACAATCATCTTGCCCCCAAGACACAGAGTCAGGGGTTTGGCTCTGCACCTCAGGTGCCTTCTGCCAGGACAGAAGCAGTGAGACCATCTGCTTCCTCTGTGGTTCACATAAGTGGAGGCAAGGTCCGGGCGGAGGCAGCAAGAATCTATGCCACTGCCCGACTCTTGCTGGGCCCACGTCATGGATTGAGTTGTTGTCCCCCACCCCCACCCCAAACACATGTCTGGGCCATGGTTTTCCACAAAGCCACCACGAGAGAAGAGCCAGGCATGGAGCCTGACACTGGATCCGGGGCCTCTGTGCCGGGAACACCCTAGACCCTGGGGAACCTTGATGTCAAGACACACAGAGCTCTCCGAGGCACACCGGGCGTGCTGATGCTAAAAGGAGGCAGGGAGTTTGCTCGGGGGCCGATGCTCTGAGTCCAGGCTTCCAGCCTCCTAAATCGTGAGAGTAGACATGTCCGTTTGTGAAGGCTCTCCCCTCCCCGCCGTGTGGTGTGTCTGTGAGAGCAGCACCAGGTGACCAAGACAACCCGCTTTTCCAGAAGTGTGTCTGGCGTGCAGTTTACATGCCTCTACAAGAAAGAAAGACGGTGCAGCAAGAAAAAATATTCAACTAGTAACTTAAAAAATTCCCACAAAGAAGCTTGGTCCCAAATCACTTCACTGCCCAGTTCTACTAAACAGTTAAAGAAGAACGAATGAAAAATTAACAGCAATTCTTTTTTTTTTTTTTTTTTGCGTCACTGTCTTCTGGTGGGAGTAGGAGGCCCAGCTTTGCTCCTGGAGAGCTGCTGCTGGATTTGAACCACCGAGCCAGTGGGCCGCAGTCCTGCACACAACAACTATGCCACCAGGGCTCAGCCCCGAATAGCAATTCTTAAGGAACAACTTAGAAAAGGAGGGTGAAGGTCGGTGCACAACTCAAAGAATATAATCCGTGCCACTTAATTGCACGTGGAGACACGGCTGAGTTGGTGTTTTGCTGTGTGTGTTTTCAACTAGCTGGATGAATAAATTGAAAGAAAAAAGGAAATAGTGGTTATTGGTAGGTTTTTTTTTTTAAAAAATAGCAATTCTTGCAGGTTTTTCAAAATGACAGAAATTACTCTCTGCAGTTCTTCTTTCTGGGTGGAAGTCAAGTCCCTCTTTTGCTTCTCTCTCTGTTTTCCTCCTGGAAGATGAAAGGATGCTGGCCACACCCCAGAACTTCCCTGACATCAGCTCTCAGACAGATACCCACCCCTGGCAAAGCCATCCCAAGAAGACTCTGAACCGACCCTGCACGCTGATCGCCTATCAACACAAGACTCCTCCACAAAATGCTACCCAACCCCATCCAGCAACATCTAGAAACAGCTATCCACGCGTCCCGACCAACTGAGGCTGATGGAAGGGATGAGCCGCTGGTTTTAGAGACCCCCCTCAGAGGGCAGCACTGAAGCTGCAGCTCAGGGAGTGGGACATGTCTGGTCGGAGCACATGGGAGCAAAGGAAGGGGGAGGGAGTGAGAGTGGTGTGCATCCTGGCCCCCCCTGCCCTGAGGATGCTAGTCCCGCTCAGAGCAGCCCAAGCACAGAGGGGATCACAGGGCCAGCTCCACTAGGAGCCGCGACGTCCATCCCTCCATGACCCATAGTGCTACGGGGGACAGCACTGGAGACAGAGGGCGGGAATTGCACCCGATCTGACCCCACCCCACTCAGGCGAAACACGAAGGGCGTGCAGCAGAACAGCCAGGGGAACAGAGCAAGGAAGTCTCTAGGGAGTACCAAAAACAGACTTTGGGGCCAGGGGGTGGCACCCCATCAGTCTAGACCGGAAAACACTCCTAAAAGTCAACAGACAGGCCTTGAACTATTTACAGATTTTCACTTTTGTTTTGTCATTGGATTTATTGTTGCTGTTGCTTTGTTTTCTTTTGCTCTAATTTTTGTGCATATTATTATCTCTACAGGTCTATCCAGATAAGATAGATGGGATAAATTAGCTCTAGGAGAAAACAACAGGACCAATGGTTGTGGAGGGGGGGACGTGGGAGAGGGGAAGAGAAAGGAAGTGGCATTAACAAACCCAGGAACAAGGGGACAACAAGGGATGCAAAATCAAGGGTGAGAAGGGTATAGGAGGCATGATAGGACTTGATCGAGGCCAATGTAACCAAGAGGAATGACTGAAACCCAAATGAAGACTGAACATGATAGTGGGACAAGAAGAAAGTAAAAGGAAATACAGGAAAGAATTAAGAAGCAAAGAGCATTTATAGAGGTCTAAATCCAGGTATACACATATGTAAATATATTTACATATGACAATAAGGACATAGATCTATGTGCATATGTTGTTTTTTGGGTTTTTTTTTTAGACATCACTGCCCTCTGGTGGTGGGAGTAGGAGGCCCAGCCTTTGCTCCGTGGAGCTGGAATTGAACCTCCAACCCAGTGGGCCGCAGTCCCGCGCACAACCACTACGCCACCGGGGCTCAGCCTCCTATGTGCATATGTTTATAGGTTTAGTAGTAAGGTAGCAGATGGACATTGGTCCTCCACTCAAGTCCTCCCTCAGTGCAAGAATACTTTGCATTCCATGAAACCGGCATTCCATGATGCTCACCTTCCCGACATGATCGCTGATGACAAAGTGGGTACATAAGCAGATGTGGTGAAGAAAGCTGATGGTGTCTGGCTATCAAAAGATACAGCGTCTGGGGCAGGGGTGCTCAACACGTCTATTTCAATCTACTAGTCGAGCGCAACTGTAGTGTGGGTAGATAGCATGACATTAAAAAAGTAGACATAGGGCTGAGCCCCGGTGGCGTAGTGGTTGTGCGCGGGACTGCGGCCCACTGGGATGGAGGTTCAATTCCGGCTCCCAGGAGCAAAGGCTGGGCCTCCTACTCCCACCACCTGAGGGCAGTGATGCCTAAAATTAAAATTAAAAAAAAAATAAATAAAAAAAAGTAGACATAAGGGCTGAGCCCCGCTGGCGTAGTGGCGGGACTGCGGCCCACTGGGACGGAGGTTCAATTCCAGCAGTGGGGCTGGGCCTCCTACTCCCACCACCAGAGAGCAGTGATGCCCAAAAACAAAACAAAACAAACAAACAAACAAAAGTAGACATAAGCCTATCATCAATCCTGTCACTTAAATGATATACAGCCAATCAGATGCAATCTTAGGTGTCAAACACATGTGCAACGCACTAAGGGCAGCAAAACTGATAAACTAAGGTATTGCCAATTTTTATACCTTAGTTTTTTTTTCCCTCTTAAACGTAAGAAAGGACATTAAAATGAGTTGGGGGGGGGGAGGGGGCTGAGCCCCAGTGGCGTAGTGGTTGTACGCGGGACTGCGGCCCACTGGGATGGAGGTTCAATTCCAGCAGTGGGGCTGGGCCTCCTACTCCCACCGCCAGAGAACAGTGATGCCCCCCCAAAACAAAACAAAACAAAAAAACAAATAAAATGAGTGGGGGAGCTGGAGCAAGTACGAAGACAAAAACTTATCACTTTCATATGGAATGGGAGATTTTGACACTATAAGCCCACATTCAGCTGAAATCCAGAGCACATGAACAGTTCTGGAACTTATTCACAGAGGGAAAGTACCCAAACATGAGAAAATATGTTATCTTCTTGATTGCATTATTCAGCTCTACTTATTTATGTGAGTCAGCCTTTTCCCACATAAAGATCATTAAGTTCAAGTACTGTTCCACCATGACTGATGATCATTTGGAAGTGTGCTTGAGGCTGACTGTCAGCAGCTACTGTCCGGACTATGCCTCCCTGGCTCATTCCATTCAGTGCAAGTCATCAGAGTCAACTCAGGTAGTGACAAAAAATGCACATAATTAATTGGGTTGTGTAATATGAATTCATGAGGTTATGCAAGGTACATAAACATACATTGTACACATAAAGAATTCTCAATGCATTTATGAATAAATGTAATAAAATAATAGTTTTGCAAGTCAAAATTATCTACCAACTACAGAAAAGCAGAGGCAGTGATGCCCCCCCCGCCCCAAAAATCATATTATTGTGAAATGGGGGCAGTGCAGAGTGGAGACGGATCAGTCAGGGTGCAGTGCAGCAACAATGAAACATACAACTTTCCTCTAGTTCTTTATTATTATTATTATTTTTTATAAGCATCACTGCCCTGGTGGTGGGAGTAGGAGGCCCAGCCTTTGCTCCTGGGAGCCGGAATCGAACCTCCATCCCAGTGGGCCGCAGTCCCGCGCACAACCACTACGCCACCGGGGCTCAGCCCTTTCCTCTAGTTCTTTAATGCTTCCCCACAATCCCCCACCCCACTATCTTGACCCCAATTCCATCTTACAAATCCAGCTAGACCAGTGCATGTACAATGTACAGGTAAGAGCTGGGAACACAGGGAGTCCAGGACAGATAAACCCCTCAGAACCAATGAGAGTAGTGATATCAGAAGGCTAAGTGGAAAGTGGGAACCAATCACAATGATCTACATAGAACCCCCTCCCAGGGAGACAAACAACAGACTAGTGGGAAAAGGGAGACATCAGACAGTAAAAGACATGAGAAAATAATAATAATTTATAAATTATCAAGGGTCTGTGGGGGGAGGGTAGGGGAGGGAGGGGTAAAAATGAACTGATACCAAGGGCTCAAGTAGAAAGAAAATGTTTTGAGAATGATGATGGCGACAAATGTACAAATGTGCTTGACACATGGATGGACGGATGGATTGTGATGAGAGTTGTCCTAGCCCCCAATAAAATGATGAAAAAAAAAAAAACTAACACCAAAGTGTAATATGGCAGGAATTTTTTCAACCTTATCAAAGGCATCTATGAAAACCCCACACCTAAGATCATACTTGATGGTGTAAACTGTACTGTAGTCTCTTACTCGAAAATGAGGAGCAAGGAGACATAGTGGTTATGCATGGGCCTGCAATCCACATGATCAGCAGTTCGAAACCACCTCTCTGCGGGAGAAAGACTGAGCTTTGTACTCCTATAAGCAGTTACTGGCTCAGGTACCCACAGGGCATTGAGAAGATGGAAGAGCAAGACCATGCTCTCCCCACCTCTATTCAAACGCTATTGCAGTTGCTAGCTGAGGCACCTGGGCAGGCAACAAGCAGAAGGTATCTAAGTCAGAAAGGCAGAGGGTTAGTTTCTATTCACAGGTGACATGATGAAAAATTCTGAAGCATCTACTAAAAAAAAAAAATAGAATATGTGAGTTCGTCAAGATTGTAAGAGCAATATATTCAAATCAATTGACAAGGAACAATCTGAAAATGAAATTGTGAAAGTGACCCCATTTGTAATAGCGCCACAAAGAAAATAAATTACAGTGTAAATGAATAAAATTAATGGAGGAGGAGCAAGAACTGTCCACTAAAAATGACAAAATCTTACTACAAAAAAATCTGAAGAGGGCTGAGCCCCGGTGGCGTAGTGGTTGTGCACGGGACTGCAGCCCACTGGGGTGGAGGTTCAATTCCAGCTCCACAGGAGCAAAGACTGGGCCTCCTACTCCCACCACCAGGGGGCAGTGATGCACAAAAAAAAAAACCCAACTGAAGATAGATCTAAAAGGAAGACATCTCACATTCATAAATTGAAAGACTTAATATAACTAACATGGCAACACTATCCAAAAGCAACCTACAGATGAACTGCAATCCCTACCACAATTCTAAGGACGTCCTGGAGTGTGTGAGCAGAGACAGAAAACCCATCTTAAAAAAAAAAAAAAGGGGGGGGGGCTGAGCCCCGATGGCGTAGTGGTTGTGCGCGGGACTGCGGCCCACTGGGATGGAGATTCAATTCCAGCAGTGGGGCTGGGCCTCCTACTCCCACCACCGGAAAGCAGTGATGTCCCCCCCCCAAAAAAAATAATAAAACCCATCTTAACCTTCACATGGAACTTAAAGGTATCCTAAATAGTCAAAGCAATCTTCAAAAAGAAGAGTCGAGTTGTAGCCCTCATACTTGCCAGTTTTAGAACTTGATATGCAGTTACAGTAATTAAGATTGTGGGGTACTGGCGGGAGGGAAGATAGCGGGGGAGGAGGAACTGAGAGTCTAAGACAAGACTTCACATTTATGGCCAGTGGACTTTCAACCAGGAGGCTCGGGCAGTTCATTAGGAAACAAGGCAGTCTTCTCGGCACTTCGTGCCCAAACAACTGCATTATCCGCATACGAAAGAACGACAGTGAACCCCTTCCTTGCACCAAACACCAAAAAATCAAAATGCGCCATATACCTAATGATAATGGTTAAAAACATAACACTCTTTTTTTTGGGGGGGGTGGCAATCACTGCTCTCCGATGGTGGGAGTAGGAGGCCCAGCCCCACTGCTGGAATTGAACCTCCGTCCCAGTGGGCTGCAGTCCCGCGCACAACCACTTTGCCACCGGGGCTCAGCCCATAACACTCTTAAGAACATAAATCTTGGGCTGAGCCCTGGTGGCATAGTGGTTGTGTGCGGGACTGCGGCCCACAGGGTTGGTGGTTCAAATCCAGCAGCAGCTCCCCAGGAGCAAGGCTGGGCCTCCCCACTTCCACCAGGGGACAGTGATGCCGCCCCCCACCCAAGAAAGAACATAAATCTTTGTGACCTTGAAAGAAGCAATGGTTTCCCTGAGATGACAACAAAAATGCATGTAACAAAAGACTAACAGCAGTTCTTGAAAATGAAAGACCTCTGTGTTGAAAAGGTACTATTAAGTAAAATATATGCGTGTGAGTGTGTGCTATATGTACACACTACAGAATGGGAGAAAATACTTTCAGATCATATATTTGATAAATATTCAAAATGTGTTTGTATCTAGCACATAGAACACTTACAACACAATAATAAACAAACGATCCAATTTAAAAATGGGCAAAGGTTCTGAATAGGTATAGATTCACAGCGGTTCTCAACCTGTGGATCTCGACCCTTTTAGGGGTCGAATGGCCCTTTCACTGGGGTCTCTTGATTCATAGCAGTAGCAAAATGACAATGATGAAGTAGAAACAGAAAATAATTTTATGGTTGGGGGGGTGGTCACCACATGAGGGACTGGATGAAACGGTCAGTGCATTAGGCAGGTTGAGAATCACTGCTGTAGGAAATATACAAATGGCCAGCAAGCACATGAAAAGCTCTCCAGCATGATTTGCTCTTAGGGAAATGAAAGTCAAAACCCGTATGACTTCACACTCACTAGGGTGCCTGACATGAAACCAAAAAAAACCCCCATAACAGCAGGCAATAACAAGTGCTGGAGAAGATGTGGCGAAATTGGAGCCCCCACACTGCTGGGGGAAGGAGAAAATGATGTAGCTGGCTTGGGAAACAGTTTGGCAGTTCCTCAAAAAAACGCAAACCCGGGGCTACCATGTGACCCCGCAATTCATTTACCCAAGTGGAAAACATGTGCTCACACAAAGGCCTGCACACACATGCTCGCGGCAGCGTGATTCATAATCGTCAGAAGCTGGAAAGAACCCAACTGTCCATCAAGTGATGAATGGATGAACAAAACGTGGCAGGGCCACACAATGGAATATGATTTGGCAGTAATGAGACATGATATGCGGATACAGTCTACAAACTGGATGACCCCGAAAGAGGAGCTTCTCCAGAAACAAAAGGAGCCAGCCACAAAGAAGCGGTCTTGTGCGAGTCCACTTATGCAGGACGTCCAGAACCGGCAACTCTTTGGAGACAGACAGTGACAGAGTGGTGTCCGGGGGCCGGGGCTGGGGAGTGGCTGGCAGGAGGCTTCTTTGCCAGGGTGACCCAAATATCCCAGAGTTGACTGTAGTGATGGCTTCCCAGCTGTGTGAACACACCACAAACCACTGAGAGGGACACTTTAAGTAGGTGCGCTGTATATTTCAGTGGGCCCTTGCTGCTGTCACCCCGGACGAAGTCCCTGGGACTGCGCTGTTGTGAGCGGTGGGCTCCGAATCCCAGCCCCCTTGGGTCTGGCTCCATCCTCACAAGGGCTCCGGGTTTGAACCCTCTACTGCAGCCACTTAGAGACCTAACACCTAGTCGGACATAGCCAGCCGGCACCAGTATCTGCCCAAATGTGGCCTCTTCACACTGGCTCCCGTATGCCCTTCCAGAGACACTTCCCATCAGGACACTACCGAGCACGCCGGTGCTGCTCCATCCAAGGTCAGCGTGCCCTCCAGGGCTTGAGGAGTCCAATCAAAAGGAGACAAAATCAGCTGAAGGAAGTGAAGAGGGAAAAGTCTTCACTCCTGCGTTCATGGTACTGAATTCTTCCTGCCTAAAGTCCTCGTCTGCTTGTGGCAAACCCTAGCCGAGGGGTTTAAAGCCGAGGGGTTTAAATTGGAAGACCCCCGTCCAATATGCCTCTGCCCCTACCTGGTCGTGATCCGGGGCAACTCGCCCACCCACGATTTCCTTGTCTCGGCACCTAATTCCTTGTCTCGTGAGCCTAATCCCCGCACTTTAGAGGTTAGGTGTCCTTCCTGGGCTGGGATAGCCTACGGAGGGTGATCCCCAACCAGGCCCCAGCAGGAGCCAGGCAGCCTGGAGCTGCCTGCAAGTGCCCAGTAGATGGCACTATGGCTCCTGCTTAGAGACCGCGGGGGCCGGGTCCAGGGGACTG
>PVJH01034507.1:0-20541 GCA_004026705.1 Nesogale talazaci
GCGTTTAAAGCCCATAGACTCCCCCACCGGACAGCTGCCTGGTTTGCGGAGAATTCGTTAGCTTCTCTGAGACTCAGTTTCTTATCTGAAAAATGAGGCTCATTATCCCTACACTCTGGGCTTGTTGTCGGTGGTAAATAAATGCAATCGTGTAAAGAAGACACCTGGCACAGAGCTCAATTGGTGGCAATCACTCTCCTCCCCTTCCTCACGGAACACTCATTAAACACACAAATACCCCTTTCCCCACTGGGTTTCCAGAGAACCATCCAGAGTGCCCTACGGGTCTGCTTGCACCTGTTGTCCAGGTGCAGAGCCCAAAGTAGTCCATGACCAGCTGGGAGCCCCGTTGTACCAAGGAGGCGTAAGTAGGGAGAGCAAGGCAGACTGCACAGGGCTTGGGGCTGTGGTCAATTGGACCTTGATTCAAGTCCCTGGCCCGCTTCTCACTGGCCACACCCCTTTAGGTCTTTGCACCTTTGCCTGGAACACATCATCTGCCAGGTGAACAGTTAGGGGACTATGTCCCTAATCTCGCTCTCTCTTTTTCTCTTTCAATGTATTGCAAGTAAGGGCGAAAAAATTTCTCCAGCAGAGAAAGCTAAGAGAATGCTAATGATATTTTCATTTGTTGTTTGAAAACAGTTTTCTGACTGCTTGCAGTAGACGTTCTCTGTTAATTATCATCTTCTCGTGGCAGGTAATCATTGCAGGCGAAGAGGCCTCTCCCAGAGAAAACAAACAGGAAGGTGAGGTCTGGAACCGCGGGCGGGACCTGAGGAGACGAGCGTTGTGCTGAATTGGGAAACGCAGACCCCATCTGCCCTCTGCTCCCCGCAGGCCGTCCGCCAGGCTGTGCCCTGCATCGGCCCAGAGGGAACAATCCAAATGGCCCAGGAGGTGGCTGGTGTCCTTGGCGTCAGATGGCACTGGAGAATGAAGCAGCCCTGCCTGAGCAGGTAGGTGTGAGGCCGCCAACTTCTAGGGGAGTTGTGTCACCATCTCGAATGGATGAGGTGTGGGAAGCTGACTCATGCCTGGGGTCAAGGGGGTGCTACCACCAACAAAACCGACACATGTGGAATGTGTCCGAGCATCGTGGTAGACTCTCTACCATGGCCCAGGTAGGTGGTGGTCAGAGCGTGCCAGCTGAAAGATGAGGAAGCTGAGACTCAGTGAGGTCGGACAACTTGCAGCTAGAAACTGGTGGCAGCATTTGAACCCTGGCAGTCTACCTCCCCATCTCTTGCTCTTGAACAGGACCCAACACAAGTGCAGCTCTGGTTTGTCATTTCAACACTGGGACCTGGACCTGTCTCAGAAGAACCTGTGTCCCTCACTGAGTGGGAGTTGCTGCTGAGGTCGGCCCACAGGAACCCATCAGTCCTCGAGTGATGTCCAGACAGGAACACTCAAGGCCGTGGTCCAGGTGATGGCTGCTGATGCACTGAGTCCTGACTTGCTCTAGTTTTTTCCCTGAGTGCTCGCCATACCATCTCTCATGTGAGCTCCCAAGGGTGGGACAGCTGTTACCACTAACCTCCGGCCCCCCTGCCTTGCCTGGCGCCAGCCCACCAGTTTCAGCTGAGAGAGATTTTCCTGGGCCAGCTTTTCAGATGGAACTGGTTTTTCAGCCATGACAGCTGATTAGAGCCTGTGCTCATCCCTTCAAATGACAGTGCCCAAAGCTCTCTTTGGGAAGTCTTACCCCATAAGCCTGCCCACTTATCTTTAGTGTAAGGTGACCAGACGTCCCACTTTTTAACAATGTCCCACGGCATTTTAAAATTAAAACAAATATATTACAATACTATTTTTTTTTTTGCATTCTGTGAACATTTTTGTTGCTCCATATAGATCAAATTTTTATTCAAGGATCCCCCCACCCCCACCCCAGTCAATGGTGTTGCGCTTAAAATCCGGTCCCTTTAGTGGGACATGTGAGTGGGATCGAGGTGGGGAGTCAAGAGACTCAGAAAAGAAAGGGGGTCAGAGACTCATCGCCAGCACGTTGCTATTGAGTCGATGCTGCTCAGAGTGACCTTATAGGACAGGGTGAAACTGCCTCTCTGGGATTCTGAGACTGTAAGTCTACAGGAATACAAAGCCTCGTCTTTCTCCTGTGCAGTGGCTGGTGGTTTCAAACTGCTGACCTCTCAGATTGTAGCTCAAAGTATAACTGCTATGCCACCAGGCCTCCTCTGGAAAGGAAACAGTTCATTCTGATGGTACATGGAACCCGGAGTGCCTGGACGGCTGCCCATGGTTGCACCCAAGGGTGGTTTTTGTCTCTCTGAAAAGTCCTGAAGATCATTTGGGGGTTACCCTGGGTGCCAGGCAGCCGGATCTGTCTCCTATTGAAATGGTACCTTGGACATAAGGAGGAAGCCTTCAGACAGCCAAATCTCCTTTCTGGTTTCTTCTTTACTTGGGACCATTGAGAGGGAAGAGTGAAGTCATAAAAAGTCTTGCTTTGATGGCATGTCATCTAGGCAGTCTCTCGGTTTGCCAGCTTCTGATACTGGGTTTTAACAGCAGCCTCTAATTACTGGAGGATGTGGCAGCATCTGGGGGTTTGGTTAGCGTTCTAAAGGAGGTTCCCAGGTACCACATTGGTCTTAGAAACCCCTGAAGATACCTTCCAAGCACTTGGGCATGTGGGAATACTGGTCCACATAGGAGAGTGGCAGAGTTTGAGAGGAAGAGAAATATGGCCAGGTGGACTCCTTGGGACATGCTCAGATGCATCCAACAGTAACACTCTGGGAATTTGGGGCAGATGAGTGAGTGGTGGGGAGCCCCAAATCAACAAAAGTGCATTCCCCGGGGCCGAGGACCCACCCTGAGGTCCTAGGAGACATAGACTGCAGCTGCATTCAGCTACACTGGGCTTTGGGATTTGGCCAGATGAGGAAACCAGCCTGGGTTTCTAGTCTGCTGGGCCTTACATTAGCTCTGCTTTTTTTCTGAGGTGGGACCCTGTGGTGGTTTGGAGTCAGGAATGGAATGATTAGACTTAGGCTTTAGACCAGCGGTTCTCCACCTGTGGGTTATGACCCTTTTGGAGGTCGAACAACCCTTTCACAGGGGTCGCCTGATTCATAACAGTAACAAAATTACACTTACGAAGTAGCAATCAAATAATTTTATGATCCTACTCCCACCACCAGGGCAGTGATGCCCTAAAACCAAAAAAAAAAAAAATTATGGTTGGGAGGTGGTCATCAGAACATGCGAAACTGTATCAAAGAGTTGCAGCATGAGGAAGGTTGAGGACCACTGCTCTAGAAAGATCTCTCTGGACGCCCCTTTGAGGATGATCTGGAGGGAGACAAAGCTGGAGACAGGGTTAGGAGAAGACGCTATTACTATAGTCTAGATGAGAAATGAGGGTGACTTGTACTAGGGTGCTGGTAGTGGAGGTGGTGATAAGGCTCTGGTTTTGAATTTGTTCTGAAGGTTAATCCCACAGGGTTTGGTGTCGGAGAAAGAAAAAAGTCAGGGTTGACAGGCTGGACCACAGGAAGAGAGGAACCTTTCTCTGGGCTGAGAGTAACTGCAGTAGGGACTGTGTGGGGGTGATGTGGGGACCGGGAGTTACAGCGCGGCTTTGGACATGATATGTTGTAGACACGGGTTTGCTCTCACTGGAGACAGTTGGCTAGCCAACTCTGAAATTCAGGGGAAGTTCTAGGCTGGAGGCGTAATGTACTTGTAGTGCTAAAAAATAATGATCAAATTCCCTTTTGGAAAGTTTCATGAATTAATATCCAGAAAACAGGGAAGTTCTGAAATGTTGGGTATTAAAAGAACTGCAACCAAAGACAATAATTTGATTGGTGGAAGAAGACATCTTGATATTTAAATTGGCATAACTTGGATGGCCAGTGAGACCAACTTATTTTTTAAAAAATTCATTTTTTTAGAAATCATTATATTTATATATCATTATATTTTTTATAAATCATGTATCAGCTCTTACAACTCAATCCATACATCAGTTATATCAAGCACATTGTACATAGGTTGCCATCATCATCATTTTCAAAACATGATTCTACTTGAACCCTTGATATCAGCTCCTCTTTTTCCCCTCCCTCCCCGACTCTCCTACCCCTCGTGAACCTTTGTTAAATTATAAATTATTATTACTTTCATATCTTACACCACCTGCTTTCTCCCTTCAACCACATCTCTGTTGTTCATCCCCCGGGGGGGGGGTTGTTATGTGTTGATCATTGCAATTGGGTCCCCCTTGCAATTGGGTCCCCCTTCCCACCCCTTTCCCTAGCCCTCATGGTATGACTACTCTCATTACTGTTCCTGAGGGGGTTATCTGTGCTGGATTACATGTATGGAGAGCCCTTATCTGTATCAATATACATGTTCTTGTCTAGTCAGATTTGTAAGGTAGAACTGGGGTCATGGTAGTGGGGCTGGGGGAAGAAGCATTAAAATACTAGAGGAATGTTGTGTGTTTCGTCAGTGCTATGCTACACCCTGGCTAGCTCATCCCTTCCTTGTGACTCTTCTGTGAGGGGATGTCTAATTGTCTACAGATAGGCTTTGGGTCTCTACTTTGAGCCATCTTGTTCATATTGATATGATTGTTTGTTTTCGGTGTTCAGATACCTGGTACCTGATCCTATCGACATCTCATGATCACACAGGCTGGGGTGCTTGTTGTCTCCCTGTCAGATGGCTGCTTGTTTAACTTCAAACCTCTAAGACCCTAGAAACTATATCTTGTAATAGCTGTGCACCATCAGCTTTCTTCACCACATTAGCTTATGCACTTTTTTTGACTTCAGCAATCATGTCACAAAGGTGAACATCACAGAATGCCAGGTTATTAGAACAAAATATTTTGCCTTGAGCGAGGCCTTGAGTAGAGAGGCTCATTATCTGTCTGATACCTAAATACTTAATATATAAATAGATGTACATAGACATATATCCCTATCATTATATATTAATGTTTACATATGTGCATGCCTTTATTTATACCTCTGTAATGTCATTTGCTTCCTAGTCTTCCCCTCTATTTCTCTTTACTTTCCTTCTCTCCCACTATCATGCTTTATTTGGCTCTCAGAAATCCCTCTCGACTACGTTGCCTTTAATCAAACCAGGTGTTCAACACCCTCCTCACCATCGATTTTAGATCTCTTATTGTTCCCTTGTCCCCTCTTAGTCCCCCCCATCCCCCGACCTCCTTCTCCCCAATGTCCCCCTGAAACGGTCAGTCCTATTGTTTTCTCCTAGGGATTGTAGACAATACTATGGATCTTATATAGAGAGACATAAAAAAAGGCCTATAAATAATAGTTCCAGGTCTGTCTGCTGACTTATGAATTTATGATTTTTTTTGGATTGGGTCTGATGGAACGCCAAGCCCTGCCTCTTGTGTCAGAAATCTGTTTTGCCTCAGAGACTTCATTGCTTTGTTTCCCTTGCTGCTCTGTCTTCTCTCTTTGTGGTTTGCCTTGGTGTGTTGGGGGTGGGGTGGGGTGGTGTCAGGGCATGTTCAGTTCACTCACTGTGCCTCCAGTGCTGTCCCCTGTAGTGCTGTGGGTCACTGTGGGGAGGTCATATCTCCTGGTGGGGCAGACCCTACCATCCTTTCACTTGGTAGTCCAGAATATAGTTCTCTCTCTCCGTTTGTTCCCATCTAAGACCAACTTCTTACCATGTCTCCTAGCTGTTTATATTTCATGTGTGAATTGCATGCTCCTGTCCTCTGTTCATTTAAACACTAGACTGGGGTGTTGGGCTTTTTCTGACTTTTTTGCTGTGTTCCTGGTAGTAGTATATTTGTGCTGTTGAGAGTTGCTCTTCCTTTCTGAAACCTCCCTTTCACCTTTGTCACATTTACTTGGGAAACACTTGTCTTGGAGATCTGGAGAGCATTAATCTACATTTTATTATCTCTTTTTTTGTGTGTGTTTAATAAAAACAGCCGCTCTTTGCTTCACTTGAAACTTACTTTGATGTGTGGTCTACATTTTTTTCCTGCCCTAAATTGTTAATGAATTGTTCCTACATCATTTATTGAGCATGCTACAAAGTTGCCCATTAATTTAAATGATCCTTTAACCAAGACTAAACATGTACCCCAGCCTGTTTTCAGACTTTTTAATACTTTCATAGCTATGCCGATGCTTCCATGTGGTCTTAATTATTATCATTTTATAACCAATTTTATATCTGGTAGATAGAATCCATTATTTATTCATATTTCTAAAATGTTCCTTTTGGTCAACCTCTTTTATTTTTTTCTAGTTAAGTTTTAAAATAGGACTTTTAAGTTCTACGAAGTTCCCATCCAATATTTTAAGGACAGTTCCACTAAACTTGCTGATGACTTTGAACAGGCTCAATGGATTTATCATATTGCTTTTCCAGCCTTGAATGTGGGGTACTCCTTAAGAGAAACATATGGAGTCTATGTCACCAAAGAGTTGATAGCCTGGGAAAGCTTACAGGGAAGTTCTAGGATTGCTATGATTTGGAATCAGTTTGACAGCAGTGCATTTGTATAACCAGATAGGTCTTCCTCACATGCAAAAGTTGGTAGCAATGAAGAAGGAACAGTACTTGAGCAATGTGGTCTTGGTAATAGAAACAAAGTTGGAGATGGAATGATAGAATTGTGTGAAACCAACCACTTCATCATAAATGCCATTTTCCCCCAACCAATGGCGACTATTCATGTAGATTTCTCTGGATGGAATTCACAGAAATCAAATTGGCTACATCGGTGGGTAGAGACGATGGAGAAGCTGAATGTCTGCAGCTAAAAGCAGGCCAGGGACCAACTGGAACAGAACATCAGCTGCTCATTTGTAAGTTCAGCTTGAAATTGAAGAAAATGAAAACAAGGAGAGGTAAAATGTGACCTTGAGTCTATCCCACTTGCATTTTGAGACCAGCTCAAGAACAGATTTGATGCATTGAACACTAAGGACAGGAGATCTGATGAGCTGCGGGATGGCATTGTGGGCATCATGCATGAAGAGAGTAAGAAATCGTTAAAGAGACAAGAAAGAAAGAAAAGATAAAAGTGATGTCAGCAGAGACTGAAACGTGCTCTTAATCACAGAGTAGCTAAAGCTGGAAGAAATGATGAAGTGAAAGAGCTGAACAGCAAACTTCAAAGGACAGCTCAAGAAAGCAAAGTCCAATATAACGAGAGGTGCAAAGACAGAGTTATAAAACCAAAAAGGAGGAACACATACAGCGTATCTTAAACTGAAAGAATTCGAGAAAAAGTTCAAGATTTGAGTTGCAATACTGAAAGATTTTATGGGCAAAATATTGAACGATTCAGGAAACATCAAAAGAAGCTGCAAAGAATACAGTCACTGTACCCAAAATAACTGGTCCATCTCCAACCATTTCAAGATGTAGCATATGTAAGTGGGCATCACTGCCCCCTGGTGGGAGTAGGAGGCCCAACCTTGCTCCTGGAGAGCTGTTGCTGGATATGAACCGCCAACCCTGTGGGCTGCAGTCCTGCACACAACCCCTATGCCACCAGGACTCAGTCTGAGGGAGATTCTTGGTACTGGGAGAGGAAGTCCAGACTCCACTAAAGGCATTAGTCAAAATCAAGGTTTCAGGAATTGATGGAATACCACTTGAAATGTTTCAACAAGCTGACGAAGCACCAGAAGCACTCATTCATTTATGCCAGGGATTTTGGAAGACAGCTACTTGATCAACTGATTGGAAAAGGTTCCTATCTGTACTCTTACATATGAGCAATTGATGTTCTGTTCTAGTTGATCCTGACCTGGTTCTAGCCATTGATATTGAGCTTCTTCATCATCTCTTCTCACAGATGTAATCCAGAGAAGTTCACATGTGTAGTCCCTAGTTGTGCTCTTGAAAACAACAACAATATTTGTGATGAATAAGGTGCTAACTGTACAACTCTTCTTGATATGATTGAATTTTTGAATTGCAAGAAATGTGCAGTCACT
Organism: Nesogale talazaci; assembly: GCA_004026705.1. Lineage (NCBI taxonomy): Eukaryota > Metazoa > Chordata > Mammalia > Afrosoricida > Tenrecidae > Nesogale > Nesogale talazaci. Next base: position 7,986 of record PVJH01034507.1, read on the forward strand.
GCTAATAAGACAGTTAAAAAATGTGACCCAACAGAATGCTCAAATTAGAGAACAATATCATTGATATCACATGCAAGCAAAATTTTATGGAAGATCATCCAACATTAGTTGCAGCAGAACATTTACAGAGAGGTGCCAAAAATTCAGACCGGATTCAGGAGAGCACATGGAGCAAGGGATATCATTACTGAAGTAGATTGACCTTGTTTCAAAGCAGAGAATACCAGCAAGATGTTTACTTGTGTTTTCTTGACTATGCAAAGGTATTTTATTGTGTGGATCCTAACAGACTATGGATAGCCTTGAGAAGAATCGGAATCCCAGAACACTTAATTATGCTCATGTGAAACCTGTACATGGATGAAGAGGCAGTGTGTGAACAGAACTAGGGGATGCTGCATAGTTTAAAATCAGGAAAGGTGCCTCTCAGGACACCTTGTTTCCTCTCTCCATACTTACTCAATTTCTATGCTGAGCAAATCATCAGAGAAACCGGACTATATGAAGAGGACTGTGGCATCTGCCTCTGATGTTTCCCTATTGTGAGTAGATTCCTTTCTCCATGGGGTTATGCTCCTGGTTAGGTAGCAGAGGAGATTCTGTGATGTGGCATAAGAAGTTGGGCACACTGTCATGTAGGTGTCTACTTTCTTCCCTGGGAATGGCATCCTCTCGTTAGATGCTGTACCCCATCACTTGCCTGAAACTCAAAAGCAAGGAGGCGTATGGCCCTCAACCCTGGCTCCAGTTGGTACAGATGTGCTTGAGAGACCTGGAATCCGAAAGGAGGCCACTCTCGGGGGCTGGGGGTGGGGAGATTAAGGAAAGCCTGAAAGAACCCCCATCATTCCATATATAGACAACTTAAGAGCTGACAACTCTATCCTCTGTGGATAGAAATCAGACATGTGGTGGCAGGATTGGGGTTGGAGGCTTGACTAGAACAGGGTGCAATGGAACTTTCTGGGAGTTAGTACTGGCACATTGGGTCTGGCTGCCAGAGGAAGACTATTTTCTCCAGGAATTTTTATTCCTTATAAAATACAGTCAGATATTCTTACTCCCAATTAAAGATACTGTACCAGAAGCCCATTTGTATCTGTTCCCAATCTCAAAGCTTGCTTTTCCTTTCCAGAGGCAGACAATGTCAATAAAGTCAGTGAACTTGGTAGGTATAGTTCACATCCATATAGTTGTTTGTCTAAACAATGTAGTCTAGTGTGTTTTTATACTCTGCTTTGAAAGTCCCACTTCAAGTAGGTCATCCTGTGTTTTCCTTCTTCAAGCACTATTTGTTGTAGTTAGTGATGTGGAGTTGGCTCTGACATATAGTGACACTCCATACGACAGAGAGAGATAGTACCCATTGCTGCGCCATTGTCAGGATCTTCTATGTTTGAACCTATTGTTTCAGTCACAATGTCAATCCATCTTGTTTAGGGTCTTCTCTGACACTCTATGAGGAATGATGTCTTCCAGGAATTGGTCCCTCTTGATGGCATTTCCTAAGTACATGAACCAGAGTTTTACCCTCCTTCTTTCTGTGGAGCATTCTGGCTTTACTTCTTCCAAACAGATCTGTTCATTCTTTTGGCAATCCATGAGGTATTTGATATTCTTCACCAATACCAAAATTCAAAGGTGCCAATTCTACTTCTGTCTTCATTATCCCCTGTTCAGCTTTCACATGCACACGAGGCAATTGAACACACCATGGTTTGAGTCTGTAGACCCTTGTCCTCACATCTCTGCTTTTTAACCGTTTAAAGAGGTCTTTGGTAGCAGTTTTTCTGATGCAACATGTCATTTCTGTTCTAGACTCCTATTTCCATAGGCATTGATGAAGTCTCCACGAAAAATGAAATCCTGGGCAACCCCACTCTCTTCTCCATTTATTGTGATGTGGCACATTGGCCCAGGTGTGAAGATTTTTGTTTCCTTTATGTTGAAGTATAATCCATATTGAAGACCGGAGGTTTTGATCTTTCATATGTAAGTACTTCAAGTTCTCTTCACTTTGGGTAGGCATGGTTGTGTTGGTTATGAATGACAGGTTGTCATTAAGTCTTTCTCCAGTTCTGATGCTGTGTTCTTCATATAGTCGAGTTTCTCAGATTATTTGCTCACCATACAGATTGAATAATCATGGTGAAAATGTACAGCTTTAATGAATATATTTGGAATTTTAACTCATTCAGTATCCTCTTATTCTGTGTGAACAACTACGTCTTTGCTTGTGTAAAATTTCTGCATGAGTAAAACAAAATGTTCTATGATTCTTGTTCATCCTTGTGTTATCATATTTTTTCATGATCCCCACAGTGGAATGTCTTTGCATAGTCAATAAAACACAAGTAAATATCTTGCTAGTAACCTTTGCCTTCAGCCAAGACTTCGTCTGATATCAACAATGATATCTGATGATATGCTATCTGATGATATGCTATCTTTTGAATCCAGATTCTGCTTGAATTTCTGCCAATTCCTTGTCCCCACTTCCACCCCCCAACAGTTTTATCAGCACATAGTTCACATATCATACAATTGAACACTCCTATTGTTCAATTAATCAAGGGGAGTTGTACAATTACCACCACATCTATCCGAGAGCCTCCTCATTCCCCCCACCCTCCCTCTATGATTAAATCACCTTTAAACTGAGTTGTGCAATCATGATCAGTTCTAGCACTCCCTCCCCACTCCCGCTTTCACTGTTCGCTCCTGAAAACCCTTTCCCTTCCTAGCACCCATTCCTCACCCTTGCATTCCCTACAGCACCTGTACCAGTTATTATCACCATACATCCATTCCTCCTGTGCTTCACAGCTGGGAAACAAAAGAAAACAATGAAAGACAAATTACACTATGGAGGTAAGGATAAGGTCATATTGTATAAAAGCAAAAAACAAATCATGTGTAAGAGGGAAAATAAAACCCCATCAACGTTCCAAAAGCTAGGGAAGAAACTTATGTCATGGGACAACTAAGAGACACTGCACCAGTGCAAATTCAGGTGGCGCCTCTAGGGAGAGCAACGGGCCTGGTACGAAATTCAGTTCCAAATAATCAGGATTACAGTGATCTCTGCCTGATAGTGAGTCTGTTTGGGACTCTTGCTTTTGAGCAGAGTGGATGTGCCAGCAGCTTTATCTGACTAGAAAACTCTGCAGATGGGTTTGGGGGTCCCACTGTCCTCCAAAGTCTTCTCGGAATTGGGTGTTAATGCAGGTCTTGATTGGCATCTTTCCCTAGTATTTTGTTTGATATCTTGAATGTCAGCTCCATGAACATTGTAGATCCAGGTAAAATGTGAAAGGATACAAACCTGAGGCATGTTCTTTTTTGGTGTGCAGTCATTCCGCGTCCCCTTTTTCTGTTCAAACAACCGTCACTTGATCTATGGATGGGTTCCACATGTGCACAGTCAAGTGTGCTCAAATTCACACAAGTGCTTTTGAACAGTAAGTGAAACATAAGTAAACATAGTTCTGATAGTTCCTGCTTTCAGATGAGATCCATCTGACATCAGCTAGGATATCCATTCCTCATTCCATTCTTCTTCACAGTAAATTTCTGTCAGGTCATGGATGATGTACTGTTTCAACCATGTTTGAATTATCTGCAGCAAAATTTTACTTCTATATGATATTTATGGTATTGTTCAATAATTTTCACATTTTATTGGGCCAGCTTTCTTTGGGCAGGAATAGATCTCTTTCAGTCAGTTGGTCAGATAGCTGTCTTCCAAATTTTTCAGAATACCCAAGTGAGCACACCCCATGCTGCATATATCTCAATAGATAGTCCATCAATCACTGGAGGGTACCTCCCCGCTCCCACACCTCAATGATTTCATTGCTACTTGGACGTCTCCTTCAATACCATTGGTTCTTAATCAGAGGCTCCTTTCTGGAAGACTGAATGTCAGCCAGTTCTTTTCAGTACAGAGACTCTATATTTCTTCTTTTTTGATACTTCCTGTGCCATTCAATATTTTGCTACAGAGCAGCGGTTCTCAACCTTCTTAATGCTGTACCCTTTCATACAGTTCCTCATGTGGTAGCGCTCCCCCAACCATAAAGTTATTTTCATTGCTACTTCGTCACTGTCCTTTTGCTACTGTTAGGAATCAGATGACCCCTGCGAAAGGGTCATTCAACCCCCCAAAGCGGCCATGACCCACAGGTTGAGAACCGCTGCTATAGAGTCTTTGAATACTGCAACTCAAGGCTCGAACGTTTTCTTTAGGTCTTTCAGCTTGAGGAATGCCAAACGTATTCTTTCTTTTTGATCTTCTAACTCCACGCTTTTGCACAGTTCGTGCCGTAACACTTATACTTTCTCTTCTCAAGCTGCTCTTTGAAGTCTATTCAGCTCTTTCATATCATCGTTTCTGCCTTTCACTTAAGCAAGTTTCAGGGTATCTTTTGAGCACTCTTTTGGTCTTGTTTTTCCTTCCTGTTCCTTTAATGACCTTTTGGCTTCTTTAGGTCATTCCACAATGATGATGTACAACGCGTGGGGTCTTCAGTCATGAGTACTTCTGGGTGAATTTTGCTGATTGTTGCTTTTTTAAAATATCGATCACGTTTTTTTCCTGAGGAAAGAGCATACCCAAGCAGTTGTCATAGAGGGAAGACAAGGAGACAGGCATTCATGGAGGAACAAAGTGTAACTCAGGAGAACAAAAATTCCCACACAAACCTGGCATTTTTTATAGTTCTTAAAGTTGCATGGGCATTTTCTTTCACCAGTCTATCCTCATTTAAACTCCAGAACCAAATTATGACACACTTATTTGAAATTATGTAAGTGAGAAGGTGTCCCAAACCAGATACTGCTTTAATTGGGACAGCATCTGGGAGTGAGTGGACACTGTCCCCTCCCGTCAAGACGGACAGCCTCTGGAAGCCCACAAGGGCAGCTCTGCCTTGTCCTATGAGGTCACTGCGAGGTGTTATTAAGTCTATGGCGGTGAGTTTGAGTTTTTGTTGATATTGGATCTTATAAGACTGGCGGCTCATATTCTAATCTAGTTTGGTTAGCTAAGGGCCCAAGAATCCAAATCCATCATTTAGTAACATAATACTGATTTTAAAAATCATAAAAAAATAAATAATAAAAATGAGTAAGGTAAAAAAAATGAGTGAGGTATATTATTTTTTCCCACCCCCAAGGTACATTATTTTTACATCTTCCCATGCATCTGTTCTTGAGATGGTCTCCAAATTCGGGGGATGCTCTCTAAATTCGGGTGGGTTGTTATCAAGGTCATATTTTGTTCCTCTAGTATTTTATACCTGTCTACTTCCTTTATATTGTGATATAATATTCTGCATGGGCACATACCTTTATTTATCCTCTCTTTGGACATTTAGGTGGTTCCCAATTTTTCATTATGACAAACAATGCTTCAGTGAACATCCCTCCTTATGTCTGTATGTCTTTTTTATAATCAGTCCTAATACTGTTTGCCAGTTGGCTCTCTTGAGTTCTCTAGAAAAATAATATTATTGTGGACTATGAATGATTCTTTTGTCTCTTTCTCTCTTGTTATGATTCATATTTATTTCTCATCCTTGTACTGGTGAAAATTTTCAGAACAATATTCAATGACACTAGGAATAGTAGCCATTCTCATTTTATTCTTGACATTAATGAGGTGGCCTCTTGTGTCACTGTTAGGGTGATTTGGGCTATCGGTTTGAGATAGGCATCATTCATCATGCCAAGGTAAAATCTTTTTCTTAATCTGAGCTGGTTAGTATTTAAAATGAAGAATACATGGATTTCATAAATGGATTTCAGGACTTTAACTTTTTTTTCTTATTTGAATTCTCATAGTAATAAATCTGCTGCTGTCAATTGATGTCAATGCACAGTGATCTTGCAGGACAGAATGGAATCGCCCTTTAGAGTTTTCTTAGCTATAAATCTTTTTTCTTTCTTGCATCTTGAATATTTTCTTGGATTACCTTTTTTTAAAAAAAAAAAATATATTTTAAAGATTGACATTTGCTCATCACATGTTTTTAACATTTTGATTGGCATTTAATCCACATATCATACAACTCAATAGCTCAACCATAACAAGAATAACTGTACAGACTTTACCACAATCCATATTAGAAACCCCCCCCCCCATGGTTAAAGTGCCTTTAAAATGAATTGTGTAATCACAATCAGTTCCAGTGCTTCCTCCCCACTCCCTCCTTCAGTGTTTACTCCCCAAATCCCGTCACCCTCCCTCTCTCCCACCCTGAGCTATAAATCTTTATGGACACAGACACCTCATCCGTCTCTCGAGGAGTAGAGGGTGGGTTCAAACAACTGACCTTTTGGTTAGCAGTTCAACACTTAACAACCCACTGGGTCCCCAGACCTCTTATTATTGTAGTAGACTTGTAATATGAAAGTAAATTTGTAGTTAGGAGGGGCCTCCCCCCCCCCCCCACATTTCTAATTTGTTATAAGGTAACATTTGCCTATGTTTAGGTCATTATCATTGCTTGTATAATATACTCCTGTTATTTTTGTCGGCTGTCTTTTGAGTCATGGTTACAAGGTTTTCTTACCTCACAGTACTTTAGTGAGGTAAAATTTACACACAGTAAAGTGTAAAGATTTGAAGTGTATGGATTGGTGAGTTTTGGCAGATCTATGTCGAGACCCCCGTAAGCATCCTCCAGGTCAAAATACAGAACATTTGCTTTGCCCTAGAAAGTTCTCTTTCCAGTCAGTCGTCCACTGGTCCCCTGAAAACCATCTCTCAGATATCTGTCACCTGAGACTGGTTTTCCTCTCCGTGAGCTTCACATGAACCCCGTCTTCTAGCCTGAGCTCCTCTGTGTCTGCCTCTTCACCCTTGACATGATGTCTTTCACATTCATCCCAAACATCATGTGGGTCGTTTTGCTAGCTTTGTAAAATGAACTGATAAGATTTACATCTTTTTTCATGCCCCGAAGGGGCTCACGTTACATGGAAATGATTTGTTCTGTGAAAGGTTGAAGTAACTCACCCATGAAATCATCTGAGGCTGGAAACCATTTTAGGAGGCGAGACGTTAGCAACTTCCTTCGAATTGTCCCTTCACCGCAGATCTAATCAGGTAGTCTTCTCTGTCATGAGGCAATTTTGCTAAGTTATCTTTTCCCAGGAAACAATCCATTTTATTGAGGTCTTGAAAATTATTAGCATATAATTATGCATAGTGTTCTCAGAGAGTTTTGACATCTGTGGTTTTCTTTTCCTTTTCCTCTTTAACATCTATTTGTGACCTCTCTAATGGAGGCAAGGCTATTTCATGAACCAGCTCTAAAATGTATTTATTCATCCCACTACTCTTCTGATTAGTAAGTTTATTAATCAATAATGATTGCCTTTGATGATATTTTCCAGTTTCTTTCACTCATTATTTTATAAAAACAAAATCATTGACATACATGTTCATCTTGACCTATTTCACTGTTTTTGCATGAACTGAACCCAATTATTAGGAAGTTAGGATTACGACTTTGCCTATGAATCAACTTTGCCGCATCTCTTAAAATGATATACACCTATCTGACTTTTCTACATGGTTATGCTCAAGGACCTGGTTATTTTGGGAAAATTGGTGTTATCTGAAAATAGAAGACTACACCAGGTCACAAAATGGAGGCCGACTACATCGTGACGTAACTACCAGATTGCATCATGACATGACTGCCAATCCCCTGCGAATCACGGCCCAGCTGAGTCAGCACTATGCTGACCCTTACAGTCAGCGTTACCGTTGCCTCACACCTCAGCAAGCCTCACTGCCAGATGAGCATCGTTAAAGCACCCAATATTGGGATAGCAGATTTTTGTTCTCACCATTGTAAATGCAAAATATCAGATAATGAGATTGTTATATATTTTTTTCATTTCATTGTTTCCTAATAGTCTCTTCCCAGTTTTGATTTTTGCCTCTGGGAGAACACTTAAAACTATCTAAATGATTAGGGTTTGGGGGTGGTATGATAGGAAGAAGAATTATTTATTATTTATTATTTATAATTTTCTCTGCCTTTTAGTGAAAATGGTTCTGGTCCCTTAGGGTCCTTTGTTTGATAGACCTGGTGACAGGTGTGGGTCTAAAAGCTACAGAGGTGCTTAAGCTTAGCTAAATTAAACTTTGCATAACAAAAGGAACAAGATTGATGTCTCTTAAAAGCCACCAGGGGGATTTAGCAGTGGCTTGGGGAAGGGTGCAGAAGGAACTACTGACACACCTAAGTCTTACGGAACCTGTGAGTAATGGAGCCTCATTGGAGATGGATAGGAAGGGAGCTAGTTGAGGGTTAATTGTTATAAAGTGGATGGAGGGTTGAGCCCCAGTGGCGTAGTGGTTGTGCACGGGACTCCGGCCCACTGGGATGGAGGTTCAATTCCAGCAGTGGGGCTGGACTTCCTACTCCCACCACCAGAAGGCAGTGATGCCCCTCACCCCCAAAAATAAAGTGGATGGAAACCTGCAGGACTGAACTACTTAATTTGTGTGACTTAACCTGCAGACAAAGGGGAGTTATTTATGAATTTGTCATGGATACAACATAATCAAAAATTGTCTTCAATGGTAAGGTTCCACTCAACCGCAAAATGTCATAAAAATGACCCTAGAAGCTGGATGATATTAAGAAGATATAATAACCTGTGATATGCAGATGACATGATCTTGTTTGCTAAAATTAAAGAGGGCATGGAGTATTTAGTGAAGAGGACTTCAAGTATTTACCGAAGAAGATCAAATTCCAGCCTTCAACATAAAACAGAAATCCTCACAACTGGCCCAAGAGCCACATCCTGATAAGCAGAGAAGCTCTTGAAACAGTCAAGGAATTCACTTTACTGGAACTCCCAGTCAACACCCATAGAAGTCGAAGTTGCAAAATCAAATGATTGCCTTGGGCAAGTCTGCTGCACAACTTCATAGAGTCTTAAAGAACAAAGATTGCACAGTGAGGACTGAGGTGTACTTGACCGAAGCCTTGGTGCCTTCAGTTGCCATTTATACACATGAAAACTGGACAGTGAACTCAGAAGACCTAAACAGTGGTGTCTTTGGATTATGGTGTTGGCAGTAAGGATGAAAAAACATTATCTTAGAAGAAGCACAGCCAGCATGCATTAGAAGTGAGAATGACAAGCTTTGTCTCATCTACTTTGGACATGTTATCAGGAGAGAACAGTCTCTGGGGAAGGGCATCTTGCTTAGTGATGTACAGGGTCCATGGAGAAGATGATGGCCCTCAGGGAGATGAACTGAAAATGGTGGCTGCAATCGTGGGCTCAAACCTGGCCATCACTGTGAAGAGGGTACAGGACCAGGCAGTTTCTCCCTGCTGGGTGGGGGGTTGGTTTGAGTAAAAACCAACTCAAAAAAACTCACCACCATCATCTCGATCACCACCACCACCCTCACCACGACCACTATCACCACCACCTCCACCTCCTCCTTTACCACCTCCACTTTTACCACCTCCACCTCCACCTCCACTTTTACCACCTCCATCTCCACCTCCACCTGTACCACCTCCACCTCCACCTTTACCACCTCCATCCCCATCACCACCACCAATCTAGAATGCTGACATCCAGGCAGGAAATTGGAAGTGTCTTCTCAGGGAAAGAAGAACACCAGAGATAATTCACTTTGTACTTTTCCCAGCAAATAGCTGAGACAGATCTCCTGGAAGGAGACTCACAGTCAGACCTCTGAAGGTTCAGTCATTTTTTTTTTGAAAGGCCATTGCCCAAATAATCCAGAAGATTATTCAAGGCTCGAGAATGAATGTAGTTTATTCTGCTGGACTTTGGACTTATGAGTACCCACAACACCCTTTTTCCCCACCAATATCTCCCATGTATCAATGAAAGCATTTATTCTCTTTGTTCCACCATCTTTTTATTTTTAGTTTTGATTTTTAAAAATAGCTCTTTCCTATATTTTTGATGAAAGTTCCCACAGCACCTTAAGTTTCCATTTAGCGGTTTCCACACAACGTGTCGAGTGACAGTAGTTACCTTCTGCACAGTGCACGGACCTGCTCACTCTTTCCATTCTGCTGGTTCCATTTCCAGGCCATTTACATTTTCATCTTCCTTTTTTTCTTTTAAAAATCACTTTACTGGGGGCTCATACAGCTCTTATTACAACCCATCCATCCATCCATTGTGTCAAGCACATTTACACATTTGTTGTCATCATCATTTTCAAAACATTTTCTTTCTACTTGAGCCCTTGGTACTCGCTCCTCATTTTTCCCCTCGCTCCCTCACCCTTGATGATTTATAGATTATTATTTTTTCTTGTCTTAACGCTAACTGATGTCTCCCTGCACTCACTTTTCTGTTTTCCATCCTCCTGGGAGGGCGTTATGTGTAGAGTCCTGTGATCACTTCCCCCTTTCTCCTTCCACCTTCTCCTTCCCCTCCTGGTATCACCATTCTCATTATTGGTCTTGGGAGGATTATCTGGATTCCCTGTATTTCCAGCTTTTATCTGTACCCATGTACATGCTCTGATCTAGCCAGATTTGTAAGGCAGCATTGAAGAACTAGTTGAAAGTTTTATATCTCCTCGGTGCTATATTGTACCCAGACTAGCTCATTTCTTCCTGTGACCTTTCTGCAAGATTATGTCTGATTGTCTACATATAGGCTTTGGGTGTCCACTCCACACTTCACCTTATTCACATGATTTTTTGCTCTGGTCTTGGATGCCTGATAACTGGTCCCACCAACACCTCATGATCACATAGGCTGGTGTGCTTCCTCTTTGTGGACTTCGTTGCTTCTTAGCTAGATGGCCGCTTGCTTGTCATCAAGCCTTTAAGACCCCAGATGCTATATCTTTTGATAACTGGGCACCATCAGCTTTCTTCACCACATCTGCTTATGCACCCATTTTGTCTTTAGTGATCATGTCGGGAAATGAGAATCAAAGAATACCAGGCTATTAGAACAAAGTGTTCTTGCATTGAATGAGTACAGAAGTAGATATCCAGTGTGTGTTAGTTACCTTGATCCTTAACATATTAATATATGTACACAGACCTATTTCCCTATCACTTTATATAAATATATTTACATATGTACATGCCTATAATTAGACCTCTGTAAATGCCCTTTACCTCCTAGTTCTTTCCTTTGTTTTCCTTTACTTTTCTCTTGTCCCACTATCTTGCTCAGCCTTCATTTGGATTTCAGTAATTCCTCTCGGTTAAATTGCCCTTGATCAAATCCTACCAGGTATCCTATGCCCTCCTCACCATCAATTTTAGATCATTTGTTGTTCCTGTGTCCTGGGTTTGTTAACACCCATTTCCTTTCCCCTGATTGTCCCTCTCCCTTGTCCCCCTTGAACCCTCAGTCCCATTGTTCTAGAGTCATTCCTGAAGTATTGGATCTCAGGAGTGATTTTGAAAAGGAGCACAGTACCCAGGAGTGGAATATTTTCACTTTGTGAGTCAATCTGTGAGCTGAAAGATGACTCAGAGGCTAGTTTTTGTTCAAGGTATAAAACGTGTATCAGAGCAGTCATCACGGGGAGTCTCCTCGTCTCAACCAGTTCAGTAATTCTGGAATTTTTAAGAATTAGGGCTGAGTCCCGGTGGCGTAGTGGTGGAGTGCGGGACTGCGGCCCACGGGCTTGGCGGTTCAAATCCAACAGTGGCTCTCCAGGAGCAAGGCTGGGTAGCTCCCACGACCACCAGAGGGCAGTGATGCCCACACAAGAAAAAGAATTTGAGAAATGTTACCCATTTATCTCCTACTCTACCAAGATCAATCTATTGTATTTCCAATTAAATAGTTGGGAATGGTAGCCTGACATTCTCTAGTTCCCTTGATCTCATGGTAGAGGAGACTGTGGTTAATTCAGACAAATAGTTTCTTCCTTGATTTTTTGGTTTTCTTCTCTCTCCTTTACTCTGGGTGAGTAGAGACCAATAGTTGTATCTTAGATGGCCCCTGGCAGGCTCCTCAGACTTTAGACACGACTCACCAAATCACCGATGCAGAACATAAGCTTTAGAAACTATAGCATACAATTAACTGAGACACACCATGAGAGCACCCATTGTTGTACTTCGGAAACAGATAACTTATAGTTTTGGCTTCAGAGGACCTGAAAAAATGCATTTTTTTGACCCAAGATGGAATATAGACAAGGTCTCACCGATATGATTTAGACGATTCAAAAGATTTGGTGTAGATTTAACACATTTGGGATGCTGTGTTGGATCAAATGGATTTTGCACGTTAAAAGGCTATGCTTTTGGTGGGAGGGGGGCGGTGGCAGTGAGGGGGTATAATGTAGATTGAATTGCGTTCCCTAAACATGTTGTAAATCCTCTGTATTGGTGGTTATACTCCCATGTGGAGGTGGGTTTCCCTGGTCATATTTAAGATGCAGTATTAGTGTCTGGTATGTCGTAAGTCAGTCTCTTTTGAGTGATAAAGAAAAACAAGTCAAGCAGTCACAGAGGGAAGAGTACACTACACAGGAGGCCTGGGGAACCTTGAATGA
>PVJH01034508.1:0-20535 GCA_004026705.1 Nesogale talazaci
GGATCTGGCAATCTACTTCCAGAAGATCACAGCCTTGAAACTCTGTGAAGAAGTTCTAGCCTGCATACCTGAAGTCTCTGTAAGTCAGAATCAGCAAAATGGTCACTACAACAACAACCTGGGATTGACTTTGGTGTAAAAGTGAAATCAGTAGTCATCTTCATTTTGTCCATGGAAAGATTCCATTTCACATCAATTTTTGAATATTTACTACCATTAATTTTAAATGCCTCTTGGATCTTATATTCTACTCTCTTATATACCATTATTCACTCTGCTAAGCCAGGCCATTCATATTACAAATCAATTACTGTAGCTTTCTCATGTATTCTCGAGTCCAGTAGTGCATATTCTATTCTGAATCCCCTTTTCTTTCAGAAAGTTTAGGTAATTAGTCTTACAGTAATTATTCAGCCACTAAGACTTTGAAGTCATTTTGTGATTCATAGTGATGTTAATGATTTTTATAGATTACTGGAAGGATTATTTAGGTTCATAATCTTAAATCTTTATCAAGGTATACTTTGTGGGCATTACTGTTTTCTTTATCATTGCTTGTAACATTTATATCTAATTATTTTATGTTTAAATACCAATACATTCCCAACTGGCTACTACTGATATTTTAAAAATATTTTTTGCATATTCTTTTTATTCTTTTCTACCTTCCTAAGTTTATTGTTTCGGTAGTTTTGTTGGCACTCTTTGTTGCTGTTGTTTTGCATTACATAATTATATAATAATATAAATTTTTTTCTTACTTTCTAAAATAAATTCCTCTTAATTGTTTATCTTTCTCTAACTGCATTGGTTAGCATTGTCTGAAAAAAAAAAAGCATTCATTAGCAGGATTAAGAATAGACACCTGGTCTTGCTTTTAATATCTGAGCCTAATATTTTTTTTTTCTTCATCACTGCCCTGGTGGGAGTAGGAAGCCCAGCCTTGCTCCTGGAGAGTTGCTGCTGGATTTGAACCATCAACCCTGTAGGTCGCAGTCCCGCATACAACCTCTGCGCCTCCAGGGCTCAGCTGAGCCTAATATTTTAGTCTAAAATATTATTCTGATAGTTTGAAGTCACATTAAGCAAGACACTTTCTATTGCTTAAAGAATATCAGGAAAGCATCCTGAAGTTCACCAAGTGCTTTTACCATTTACAGAGATTAGAATCTCAGAATATTGCTTCTCTCAAATGCTCAACACTTGCAGTGTTATAGGCCAATTCAAACCTCAATTCAGCTCTGGCACACAAAGAGCTTAGAAATAATCACTCCTGTATTTCTAACTAGGAAAGACTAAAGAAACTGCAAATCAGTGATTTTCTTTCTTTCTTTTTCTTTTTTTCCCCCCTGCATCACTGCCCTGGTAGGAGTAGGAAGCCTAGCCTTGCTCCTGGAGAGCAGCTGCTCGATTTGAACCATAAACCCTGTGGGCTGCCATCCCACACACAACCACTTCGCCTCCAGGGCTCAGCTTCTTTCTTTCTTTTTTTAAGGAACAAATGAATTCAAAAAGACAAAGTCATATCTTGTCTTGAGAAAAAAAAAACCATTTGAGTTATGAACTCAACTAATAGCACTAACTGAAAATTTATAAATTACTGGAGGTTGAGAATTAGGTAGACACAAAATTAGAAACTTCTGAGGACCACAGTCTTGAAATGGTCCAACATTTTGGTGGATTTTAACTTCAAATAACCCAGCAGTTTTTCACAATAAGTATCTGAGAAAGACTCCCTGTGTCTCTGACAAGGAGAGAAGATTAATCACTATGAAACATGCCCAGTACATTCTGCAAAACAAAAGTCTACACTGCAGTGGAGAAGTCCCTGCTTTTGTTGGGTGCATTTTTTGTTAGGCTCCAAATCAAAGAAACTCTTCATTTTCTCATACCCTGTATACCACACATTGAAAACGACCCAATTCTGTGCCATCCTCACATGTGTTCCTATGTTTGTTTGAACCCATTGTTGCAGCCAATATGTCAATGTATCTCATTGAGGAATGTCATAGCTACATAATTTCACGTCAACTTGAAAACATATAAAAGTGTAAGGGGTGGAGTTTAGCCTGTGAATCAGGTCACAGCTTGATAGCGACTACTTGTGGGCATCGTCTTCTTATAAGAAGACCCCTGGCAACCTCCCCTACTCTCTCTGTCTTCACCATCCTGCTGACTGTCCCTGATTGCTGTGAGAGCCACCCCCTTTGGGTCCACATGACCTTGCACCCTCCCACCTGTGCTCTTCCTGCATTCTGCCTCATTTCACGTGACTGCTTATCTTGCATGAGGGAAGTAGTCATCTCATATAGTATTTGCCTTGATGGGAATTGGTTAATATTGATTGAGCATTATGTCTTCCAAATTTATCCAATGCAATTTCATCATTGTTCTTTAGTTATACATTGCTCGACAGTTGGACATTTTGCTTGTTTCCATCTCTTTATTTTTGTGGATGTGATAAATATGGATGTACATATATATGTTTGTATTTTGTTCTTTATTTCTTTGGGATATGTGTGTGTGTGTGTGTGTGTGTGTGTGTGTGTGTAAAGAGAGAGAGAGAGAGAGAGTGCTGGGTCATATGGTATTTCTATTCTCAATTGCTTAAGTATGTGCCATACCACTTTCTCCAGCTGTACAGATTTACAGAAGTGTTTGAGGGTCCCAAGTTATTCACATCCTCTCCAGTATTCACTTGTTTGTTTGCTTGCTTACTTGTTTTTCAATTTTGCTATGACTGTCAATGTAGGGAGGCCTGATGGCATAGTGTTTGCATGCTGGGCTTCAATCCAAAAGATCTGCAGTTCAAAACCACCAGTTGCTCGGTGGGAGAAAAAGGCAGGTTTTCTCCCACAGAAACAGTTACAGTCTCAAAAGCTCACAGGGGCAGCTCTTTCCTAAAGGGTTGCTAGGAGTCAGCATTAACTTGACGGCAGTAAGATTGGTTGTGTTTGGTCTGTGTGAGGTGGTCTCTAGTTGCTGTTTTAATTCACCTGTCTGAGCAATGGGACTGACGGGGGGTTGAGGAAGAGGTAGGGGAAGGGAGGTGCGCCAACAATGTCATGAACAGGGGAGCAAAAAGGGATCTAAAATTGATGGTGATGGCAGTATAGAATTCCTGATGGTATTTGACCAATCTTAACCTAGCCAAGAGAAATTACTGAAAGGTAAATTAGGGGTAAACATCATAGTGGGTCAGGAGGAAGGTAAAAAGAAATAGAAGGAAAAGCTAAGAAGTAAAAGCTATACATAGAGGTATAAATATAGATATACATTTAAATATATTAATGCATAAAATAGGGGTATTGGCCTATGTACATATATTCATAGAGTAATATATTAAGGCAGCAGATGGACTTTGGGCCTCTACTTGTCTTCCCTCAACTCAAGAACACTTTGTTCTAATAAAGTGGCACCAGGCAATAACCACCTTCCCAACACAATCGCTGAAAACAACCTGGGTGCATAAGTACATGTCGTGAGGAAAGTGGATGGTGCCTGGCTGTTAAAAGATTTAGCCCCTGGAGTCTTAAAGGATTAAAGACAAACAAGTGGCCACTTATCAGGGGAACAACTAAGCCCACATGGAAGTAGCACCCCCACCTGTGTGATCATGTGGTGTTCATGGGAACAAATATCAAAAGTTCAAAAACAATCAGATGGATGTGAAGGAGAGGGATCAGAATGGAGACCTAAAGTTCATCTGTTGCTAATAGGAAATTCGCTAACAAAAGGGCCACACAGAAGGGATGATACATACAAGGTGCAGGATAGCACCATTGAAATAGACAACATTCCTCCCCGCCCCTTATGATCTTAGTTCTGCCTCAAATCCTGTTAGACCAGTGTATGTACATTGGTACAGATAAGAGATTTTGATACACAGGATTCAGGAGAGACAAATCCCCTAGAAACAGTATGAGTAACTATTCCTAAACTGTATGGAAAGGGAAGTGGAGGAAGGTGGAACTGAAATCAATGATGGCGGCTTAACCCCTATCAAGGGGGACAAATATCAGAATTTTAGGAGAATATCTATATTGGATCTTGGAAGATATGTAAAAATAATAATAAATAAAATGCCAAGGGTTCACAAGGGTGGTAGGGCAGGGGGAGGGAATGAAGAGGAGCTGATATTAAAGGGCTCAAAAAGAAAGTG
Source organism: Nesogale talazaci (assembly GCA_004026705.1). Classification (NCBI taxonomy): domain Eukaryota; kingdom Metazoa; phylum Chordata; class Mammalia; order Afrosoricida; family Tenrecidae; genus Nesogale; species Nesogale talazaci. The sequence continues at coordinate 4,163 of PVJH01034508.1, forward strand.
TTTTGAGATTGATGATGCCAACATCTGTACAAGTTCACTTAATATAATTGATTTATGGGTTCTATGTAAGGGCCCCAATAAAATAATGTACTAATAAAAATAAATTAATTAAAAAATTTAAAATAATATAAGTGGCCTTTATCTTATAGCTAATGATAGTGAGCATTTCTTCATTCAATTGGTAGCTGCCTGGATGTCTTCTTTAATAAATTGTCTATTCATCTTTTCTGTGCATTTTTAATTGGATTGCTCTTTGTGATGGGTTTATTATACCAACCTGGCCAAAAGGAACATCTGGGGCTAATCAGATTACTGTTTGATTAGAAGGCCTCTGCAAGGCCAGCCCCCATCTCTCTCGCTTTCTGGTGATCCCATAAGCATGCTACTGCTTAGCTTGTTCTCTGTCTCAACCTGTGAGGAAAGCCAAACCATGGATCATGTCTCTAGAGTTTGAGGCTCCCTTAAGATCTGCTTTGCCATGCCTCTGGTGCATACATCACTTGAGCTTGAGAATGGTGAATCCTGTCACTTTACATTGCATGGGTTCAATATCCCATCCAGGCCTCCTTTGATAAGCTCCCAAGCTACTGACTATTGCTGACCCAACCTATTGTTTGCTGGGGCAGACTCTGCCTAACTTGCCTGAAAAAGGGCGCTGCTTTCTGCTTCCTTGACCCTGGACCTGGAAACCCATGTGAGTTGAAGGAACTGAGCCCTCTGTGCTGGTGTGGACTAAATGACTGTTATATTTCTCCTTGCTGTAAATGTGTGGGTGTATATGTACATATATATTCATAACTGTCCTGGTTTTGTTTCCCTAAAAGACCCTGCCTAACACACATGGACTGGTATCAGACTTAGGAATTTAGGTTAGCCTGGGCTGGGATGTCTTCTTGATATAAAGCTCTTTCTTACACATATATGAAGGTCACTGGATTTGTTTCTCTAGTCAACCCAAGTCAACACAGAGGTTTTCCTCACTTTGCTTTACCCTCTATACTTTACCTCCAGAGCCTGTCCCCTTTGGAGGACATGTCCAAAGTACATGAAGTGAAGTCTAGTAATCCTCAATTCTAAGGAGCATTCTTGCTATATATCTTCCAAGACAGATCATTTTTGTTCTTCTCACAATCCATGGTATAGCCAATTTCTTTGCTAGCTCCATAATTCAAAGGCATCAATTAATTTCCAGTCTTCCTGACTTTTTATTAATGTGTATAAGATAGAGTTTTATATAAAGGGTAATTGTACATTAAGAAAGTATCCCAACCCAGTCCATTTCACGCCCATAAGTCTGATATTTGCCCATATGTCCAAAACCAATCTATAAATTCCTCTTTAGACTCACGAAACACATGCAATGATGCCAAATGCGGATGTTCACAGGCCAGTGGGTAGAAAGTCCTTGGATCCAGTAGCATTATAAACATCTCAACACTATCAGGGATCTCCATTTGGCTTCTTCACTCCCCAGGGTTGCATCAAGGGAGATCCATCTGGTTTCGCCTCAGGGATGTCTCACAGGGAATCAGCTTTGTCGGTAGAGTCTCCAAGGGAGACTGAGAGAGTGTCTTCTGCCTTCAAAGTGGAAATATAGGAGTCCCAGAATTCTCAGGAGAAGGCCGTGCCCACATAGAGGCCTCATTAACTATGACTTGACTAGATTCCACCTCTTCACTCTTATTTCTCTCAAGTCCCAAATTGACATCATCATTTTCTAAACATTTACTTTCTATTTGAACTCTTGATATCATGTTCTCTTCTTTCCCTCTTTCCCACAGCCTCCCACCCTTGAGAACCCTTGATAAATTATTATTATTTTTATATCTTACACTGCTGTCTCCATTCACCAATATTTTAGTTGTTTCCCCCCCTGGAAGGGGAGGGGTAAGTTATAAGTGGATCATTGTGATTGACTCAATCCTGCAACGGTTTTCTATGACTGGATGCATGGATAGACATGCAGGCTGGACTAATGCAGCAAATGGAATTAGAACATACACACAAATAGATAAAAATATGTCTCTGTGTATCTGATAGAGGATTTCAAACATGAGTATTTACTTTCTTGCAAGCAAATCCATGAATGCGGTGGAGCATACAGAGGATACACTTATTATATCTTCTTAGATATAACCACACCCTTAAAGAAATTAGTTGCAGGGTCTAGAAAAGTTCAGTATGTTATTCTCAAGGAGCACATCTTACTTTAGTGATTAGCCACTGGGGTCATAAATGTTTATGACTGGCCATCTAAGGTACAAATATTGTTCTCTCCCTCTCCAAAGAAAAAGGAGTGAAGAAAATCAAAGTTACATGGAAGCAATTAGTCTGATAAACTAACAGATCACAGAAATATCAATCTCACTACCCTGAGATCAGAAGAAGTAAATAAGGGCTGAGCCCCGGTGGCGTAGTTGTTGTGCACGGGATTGCAGCCCACTGGGATGGAGGTTCGATTCCAGCTCCACGGAGCAAAGGCTGGGCCTCCTACTCCCACCACCTGAGGGCAGTGATGCCCCCCCCAAAAAAAAACAAACAAAAACAGAAGCAGTAGATAGTACCTATCTACCCTTACTAACTGCTCTGAGAGAGATCATATTAGAGGGTCCTAAAAAGAGAGGATGAAAAATAGGAAACCAAATTCTAAGAGAGCAGTAGTGTGGATCATATGGAGACTGACAGAGCCCCTGAGAACTGGACCACTTTTCAAGTTTGGAATTGCGTGATCCCCAAGGTTCATTTTTAAGTTAAGCAATAGGTAGGTCTATATGAGGGACAGTAACACATACCTTAGAATAATCAGCCATTTGATGTTGAAAGGCAACATTTGCCCAAGGAAAAATTTAGAAGGTTGGGAAAGAAATAATTGAAACAGGGACATGAGAAGAAAACAGGATAGATGATGGTTCATTGAGGAGATTGTAATGAATGAAATGAAATGAAATATGCATGCATGACTAAATGGAAAACTCATTTATTCTGTAAACATTTACACAATTCACACACACAAAAAGTTTTTTTAAGAAAAGAATTGTATAGACCTAGACCTAGATGGAAGATATGTCCAGAAACAATAGCTTCACATTTATATTTGTGCTTTGATAAAAGATTTTCTATGGTTTTGTAGCACTATTTTTTAACTTACCCTTGTATTTACAAGACTAATATGTATGTACTCAATAAAATGTAATGAGAATGACATTTTACTTGTATAATCTTCCTGTTACGATAAGATGAAGAACATAAAAACCCAAGTTGAGAGATATTTTACAAAATACCGTGCCACCACTTTTCAAACGTGTCTAAGGCATTAAAAATAGGTAGTCAGACATTGCCACAGTCAAGGATAGCTAAAGACAACATGACAACCAAACGTATTCTGGATGGGACCCTGACAGAAAAAAAAGACACTAGCTATAACCCAAGGAGATCTGAATAAAGGGTGAATTTTAGTTAATAATTATGTATCACTACCATTATTTCATTCATTTTTTAATCATTTTATTGGGTGCTCATACATCGCTTATTGCAATACACACATGCATATATTGTGCCAAGCACCTTTGCATGCCTGCTGCTGTCATCATTCTTGAAAGTTGAGATATGGGGAAATGGGAGGAGGTGACCAAACCCGAGGAGGTACATGTCGGGTCCAACACAATAATGGGTGAAGGACGGGAGGGGATAGGGAGGAAAAGTGGATTTGAAAGGAAGCAGGGCACTAACCCACTCAGGGGGAGATAGCTGGTTTATTTTATTAATTATAACAAATATACTTTTTTTAAAAAACTCACTGCCATTAGGATGATTCTGACTGTCATCACCCTACAGGAGAGGGTGGAATTGTCTTTATAGTTTTCCTAAGCTGTCACTCTTTGCAGCAATAGGAGGCCTCATCATTCTCCAGTGGAGTAACTGGTGGGCTCGCAGCCCTGTGTGTAGTGCACTATGCCACCATGATTCCCAGATGGGGAGCATTACCTGACTTAGGCTGAACCCATCCAGAGCCTACCCTGTTTTTAATCAGCGTTTTGAGAAACTACTTTACAAGAAAACTGACAACAATATGTGAATTCTGAGATAGGGTCTTAGGTGACATTTACTGTTAAAAGTTAAAATATCCCTAAGCACTGATGTGAGTAACATGAGGTATGAATCCAAATCCCAGTTCTACCACTCATCAGCTGGGTAATTTTGGGTAAAACCCCTCACCCTCTCTGAAGCCCTGCTTTTCTTTTTTCTTTTTTTTTTTTTTTTGGGGGGGGGGGGGGGGGGGGTGGCCTGGGCAATCACTGCTCTCCGGTGGTGGAAGTAGGAGGCCCAGCCCCACTGCTGGAATTGAACCTCCATCCCAGTGGGCCGCAGTCCCACGCACAACCACTACGCCACCGGGGCTCAGCCCGAAGCCCTGCTTTTCTATAAAAGAAGTTAACCTGTTTGTTTTTGTAAGCTCAGCTCTCTCTAAGCCAAATGCTATTAAAGGCCTGTGGAAGCGATGTTACCAATCATCATTGTACAAAATGAAACAATACAACAAAGGAAATAAATGATCCTTAAGGCCCCAACTTGCTTTAAAAATCCATAATTGGAAAGGGAAAGAAGAAAAGGAAAAGAACGGATCCCTGGTCCTTGCTTTCCACTGACTTAAAAAGTTTGTCTGGATTAGCAGAAACAACTTTGTGTAAAAGAGGAGGATAATGCTTCACTCCTGATGCTAAGGGAAATGTTATTGGGTGGTTGTTGCTGTTAGTTAGTTAGTCGCTGTAGAGTCTCGTGACTTGTGCTGACCCTATGTATGCACTGCTTCAGAGAGTTTCCAGGTCTTCCATTGTTCAGAAACAGAGTCCACCCTGCTTTCTGAAGCACCTCGTGGTAAGAGCAGTTTGTAATCTAGCATTTCACCACCTGTGCCACACACAGACTCCTGGTGCCCCTGAGTGCCACCATAGTATCTCTGTCACCATGGAACTACTCCACCCTTGTACATGTTTACAATGAAGATAACACTGCAAACCTCGCCAAGCTTCAAATTGAGAATAAATAGAAAATTCTTTATAAACTGTGAAGTGCCATAACCCGTTCGTTCCCGGTATTAAATTCTCAAGGAACATGGATGTCCCAAGTGCCTTGTTTGTTTTACAGGGTGTTATACTCAATGAAATTGGTAAAGCTATTGCATTTCATTAAGCAGGCACATCTAAACAGTGAAAGAAAGGGAATAGATATTTTACCTAAATTACCTGGTAATCACAGCTAAATCACTTCAATGAGTTAAAAAGAGTAAGAGTTAAAAGGATCTCAAAGCTGGGAAGAAGTTAATAACCTCATTATATCTCCTTATGCCGCATTATTTCATGCAATGGAGACGGAGAGAGAAGTGCAGTACAGTACACTCCACGCTGGAAAGCAAATGAAACCATCGATTCACAGCACTGGCACAGTCATGTGAGACAAACACCTTCCCAGGGACTAGCATGTCAGATGTGTTTTCACATAAGGTGCTAACCATTTATGTTTTAGGAAGGAAGGTAATCAACCAACTCCCTACAGTTTTCCTCTAACTCCAAAACTGTCTGAGGAGCCTTTTTGCAATTCCCAGTCACCAATATTGCGGACACCAGGTGTCTATAATGTGATTGCTCTTGATGCAGGCTAGAGAAAATTGACTTGATAGATTCTTTCCTCCAGCAAAGGGCAGAGTATTTATCTGAGTGAAACTGATCCTGACTGTCCTTTCTAACTCCTGAGAAAAACCTTCATGGACAGTAATGATCACAATTACAAACTGTCCACCCTGTCACCAGATCATGTTTTCTGGATCTGAGTTCATACACTAAAGTCAAGCCAACTTTCGAAAAGGAGCCAAATCCATCAGAAAAAAAACACCTTGCCATTCATATTTTAAGCAGGCTGAATTGTCTCCAAGGGGAAAAACAAAACCACATGTGATTTTAAGAAAAGTCCTCTTCTCCACTACCTACTGCCAATAAGCCAATTCCTACACACAGTGCCCAATAAGAGCAAGTAAAACTGTCCCTATGGGTTTCTGATGCCGTAAATCTTTACAGAAGTAAAAAGTCCCATCATTCTCCCACAAGATCCTCTGAACAGGATCCAATTTTCTCCACAGAGTAATGGATGATGCTAAAGAAGCCAATATCACTAATTCAACCTGTGCCATTTAACTTTATCTGGTCCCCAGGCATGATCGATCTGACCCATACGTCAATATCCTTGGCTACCAAAAAGGTGTTTCTACAAAATGAGAGTAATAAGATGCCGACAGCCTAACTCAACAAGATTGTTAGTAATTGTGAACATGGAACTAATGTCACTTCTGGAGTAACCTAGGTCTGCCAGACAAAAATGGAGGCCAGAATTCCCTTGCCTTGGATACTATTATAGAGTCAAGATGACTGTAGAATGTTTCATCTTCCTGCTTTCCTGTGAAACCCTCATCTATGCATCTGCCATTAGGCCTATGTGAAGAGAATTATATAAACATGGGTGGCTAATGGAAGTCTTACCCATCAGTATCTTTGTGGTCCACACATACTTGGGACGTGCTCCACCTAAGCTTACATGTGCCTGAGGGATATAAGAAGCTTTGATCTTGGGTAGATGCTGTGCTATTTGCAGAGGAGCTTCTGAAGAAACAGTACAGACAACGAGGCACAGGGCCTCCTTGTCCCTATGCCAGCACCAAGAAAGAGAATATATTTTCCAATGGGTATATATAACCATGTGGTTTACAAGTCAAAATACATACACATAATGTAGCGAACATGTAACAGTCAATGGGTGATATCATATGCAGGTAATGTAATGAATAGACAATAAAGTGAGTTAGTGTCCTGAACTAGGATGTCCTTGGGCCCTCCCTAGGGGAATAAGCTATGATCAATATCAGAAAGATACATCAGAGGAGGGTTTGCTACACTTTAGGGTGGGACAGGCAATCGAATCTGATGACTCTTCTTAACAGATAAATTCTAGACACAGGGGATAGCCAGACCCATGTATGAAGCATCTCTTAGAGTAGCTCTTTTGTAATAATTCCTTTATGCAGTTATCAGAGGGACTGTGTTCAGCCATGAGAATGTGTATTAAGATTTATTGATATCTCATAACTGTGAGGACCTTCCCCCAACTGGAACCATCTTTCCAGACCCATAATTATGAGCATAGAGGATTTAGTTGCACGACATGCTTATCCAGTCTCTCAGTTTAGCACATACATCTTGCAACATGTGGACAATATGCTGGATCTGAGTAATGAAGATCTTTTACATAGAAGATGCAAGCCTGAGTTCATCACCGTCCCCACCATGCTCTCTGTCTCTCCAAACACTGAGGTAAAGGGTCACTCAGTATCTTTTCTCCTTGCTCGCCCACTCAGAACAGTGCGCACATGGCATTGACATTGTCTCCTGACCATCTTATATTTATGAATTGGAAACCCTGATATATTAGTTTTCTAATGCGGTTGCAACACAATATTACAAATGTACTGACTTAAAACAATATCCATTAATTATTTCAGTTCATCGGGTCAGAAGTCTTGGCACATGACATTCCACTCCTGGTTCTCTGCTCTGGGCTTCACAAAACCTGAGTCTGAAGTTCTACCTGGCAGCATGCCTTTCTAGAAGCTCAGGAAACTAACTTCCAAGTTCATTCAGGCTGTTGCCAGAATCCAATTCTTTGTGGTTGTGAACCTGAGATCTTTGTTTCTCTGCTGGCTGGCAGTCAGAGGTGGTTCCCAGATCACAGAGGCCATCCCCATGTCTTGGCTGGTAACTCCCTTCCAACATCTTCAAAGGCAGAAATGGCAGGCCAAGTCCTTCTTAAACTTGGACCCTCTCTGACCTCCCCCTCTGCCTTATTACCTTATTCCGCTACTGTTCTCTTCCATCACCTCTCTCTCTCTCTCTCTCTCTCTCTCTCTCTCTCTCTCTCTCTCTCTCTCTCTAGTTTGAAGGGTTTGTGTGATGACAGTCAGTTCAACTGCTCCTTCTACCTTGTGGTGAGCCAATTAGCGATCTCAATTACATTTGCAAAGTCCCCGGATAGCATGCCCACATGAGAGTTTGATTGAATAATGAGAAAATCACTCAGAAACAAGGGTAGTTTGACTATGCATGGTAGAGCTAAAGCTAATACCCAGAGAGGTAAAGTATCAGGGGAACATGCCTATGTGTGGCAGAGTCATAGCCCTAATGCATCATTCTGGTTTCCTATTCTCAATATATTAATTCAGAGTGCTCATTTGAATTCATAAAACTCTGAGAATATTCCTTTTCTTTACATGGAGCATGAAAAACTATGTGTGATGATGCAGTGGATTAATAATTGGGAGTGCTCTCCTCGAGGCTGACAGTTCAGCTGACAGCTGCTCCACAAGAAAATGGTGAGGTTATCTGCTTGCTTCAAGAATTAGTCTCTGAAACCCTAAAGAGTATTTCTGCTTTGTCCTTAACTCAATGACAATAGATAAGAATGTTTCTGAGTGATATTCTTATGGGGACAAGGTATAATGAACTAAAGAACAACTTACATTGGGCAGATTAATGGCTTCCATGCAAATGGTTCTTTAATCAATGCTCCTGAAAGCAGCAGACAAGAGATCAAATGATGCACTGTATTGGATAAATCTTTAAAATGTTGAAAAGAAAGGCTGTTGGGCTGAGCCCCGGTGGCGTAGTGGTTGTGTGCAGGACTGCGGCCCACTGAGATGGAGGTTCAATTCCAGCTCCACAGGAGCAAAGGCTGGGCCTCCTACTCCCACCACCAGAGGGCAGTGATGCCTAAAACATTAAAATAAAAATAATAAGATAAAAAAGAAAAGAAAGGCTGTTACTTTGGGGACTGAGGTACCTCATATGCATATGAAAGTTGGATGTTGAAGGAGGAAAACTGAAGAAGAAGCGATGCATTTCAGTTATAGTGCTGATGAAGACTATTGGGTGTACCACAGACTTTCAAAAGGACACGCAAATCTTTTTTGGAAGAAGTAAAGCCAGAATGCTGCTTAGAAGAAAGGATGGCTAAACTTCATTTCATATAATTTGGACACACTATCAGAACAAACCAGTGCCTGGAGAAGGTTGTAATACTTGCTAGAGTGGAGAAGTAACAGGTAAAGTAGCACAAAGATGAAGAAGAAGAAGAAGAAGGAGAAGAAGAAGAAGGCTCTTGACAAAATTGATCAACACAATGGCTGCAACAATGGGCTTGAAAATAGCAATCATGTGGATTGCACAGAACCAGTCATAGTGTACGTGGGGTTGCGATGAGCCAGAGCCCCCTTCAAACAGCACCTAATACCACCACCCAGCAACAGTCCTCAAAGGCTTCTCAATGTTGTTGTTAGATGGTTTAATGTCAGTTCCAATTCGTAGCTGCTCTGCAAAACAGAAGGAAACATTTCTCGACTTCCTTTCCTGTATCATCCTCACCATCACTTTGATTTTTTTAATGCTGCACAATAAGTAGCAAACATTTTTTTCAATGATTTTATTAGGGCTCTTACAACTCTTATAACATTCAATACATCATTTGTATCAAGCATATTTGTACACACATTGCCATATTCATTTCCAAATATTTTATACTTGAGTCCTTGATATAAGCTCTTCATCTCCTTCTCCCCCCTTTTTTAAAATGAATCATTTTATTGGGGGCTCATACGTAGCAAACATTTTATGCTAAGTTTCTTCAGTTGTGTTAGCAAAGCTATTTTCAATTTTTGCATTACTCACATATTTTATTCACTATGCCAACTTAATTTTTTTTCTTAACAATTCTCCATCTAAAGCTTCTTCTTCCATTACCTCTATTATGCAGGAACTGTACTGAATTAAAGATAGTGAATATTCCTAATTCCAATTACATGGTGCAAAAATAAAGGTCTTGTTGTTAACTATGGGTACCAACTGAATAAATTAAACCTGGTTTAAAAGTGCAATGAAAGAAAGTTAGAAATAGCTAGAGCTTAATAAGGTGATCTATGGTGCTCATTAGCATGGAGTGAAGTTTTTCAGAAGAGGTTTTCGGCACCTAATTAATTAAACTACCATCAAATAGATGCATTCGATTAACATGACTCCATTCTAGGTTTAAACAGCAGCTCTAATTAACCCCATAATTGATGCATTACATAGCCATATGAGGGAAAAAATTGTCACATTAATCAAAAAGATTCCAACATTAAAGAAAATACACTGAGTAGCAAGTGTAGATGAGAGGATGAGACCCTTTGGCTTTTCTAATTTAAGATTCTTTTTTGCGAGTGGACATTTCAGAAATTGTTGGGTGACTGGGTATTGAAAAGGAAATTTTTCTAAATTAGGAAATGTATTTCTGCTTTTAGCTTCATCACTGACATAATGTATGACTTTTTAAGTTACTTCAGTTGTCTGGGAGTCTGTTTTCACACTTCTAATGTAAGAGTGATACCTGAAATATATATGTGTATATATGTGTGTGTGCATATGCATGTACACATGCATGTACATATGTGGTTCATATATGTATGTGTGATACCCTTGAATGTTTTTATAAGAGCAGCAAACTATTTCTGTAAAAGGCCTAATAGTAGACAATTTAGACTTTCTAGGTTATATAATCTCTGTTGCCATGTCTCAACATTTCCATGATAGTGTGAAATTAGCTGTACTTAAATACTGAAATTTTTAGCATGGCTCTGTGCCAGTAAAACTTTATAGATAAAGAAACTTAAATTCATATAATTTTCATGTGCCATAAAATATTATTATTCATTTGGGCTTTTCCCAGCTACTTGAAAGTAAAACCACTCTTAGCTCACAAACCATACAAAGGTTGACTGGATTTGATGATTCTCATATTACTGGTATGTGCAGGTGTGGCATATATCCATCCCCACTTCCCAACCACACCATGAACATGTACCTGCCTGCTCAAATACATGGGTACACCTTAAATAGCTCACATGATCAAATAAGAAATTGATTAGCCAATGTGTAGACTGTGTGTTAAGTTCATTTCCACTGCAACTGCCTCTTTGAGTTTTCCCACTGCTATAGACTGACTTTTTGAATCCATACACTAACTAGACTAAAGTTGGAATATATTGTTCTACCCCTTGACTTTGGGCTTTGGGTCATATAACTTGCTTTAAACGATGGAATATTAGTAAAAAGGATGCAAGAAAAGGTTTGAAATACACTAGTCCCACTTGCTTTCTGGTGTTCCTGCCAGCACTGGGAGAAGAACAATCCCCTGCAAGCCTACTTCCCCCTAAGAGGATCAAATCCAGGAGGCTTCAATAGGAAGCAAGGCCTCCTGGACCCACTTAAACACAGATCTATGAAATAAATTATTGATGGCAGATAGACTCAAAAACGGCTACAAATCATCCTCACTCCTTACTGTTCACATCCCAAGGGTTATCTCCTACCCTAGAATGTAATCAGAACCTATGTGTTGCATGGAACATGAACAACTAGAATCTATAAAAATGATAAACTATCATTTCTATAAGCATGATGCATAAGATTATAATTTCCATCTTATTCACAAACTCTATTTCCTTTCCACCTGGCCATTTTTTTAAATGAGTGATGATGATGGGGTAAGGAAGTGGCTCCAGTTGGACAGCTCCTTAAAAGCAAGGGCGGCAACACTTGATCTCCCATACTTTGGACGTGTTATCAAGAGAGAGCAGTCCCCAGAGAAGGACATCGTGCTTGGTAAAGAAGGGGGGGCAGCAAAAAAATTGGAAGGCCTTGACAAGGCGGATCGACACAGTGGCTGCAACAAAGCACCCACATATTTTTTTAAAATGCTAGGGTGGTAAAGGAGCAGGCAGTGTTTCATTCTGTTGTGCACAGGGATGCCATAAGTCAGAACCGATTCAGTGGCACCTAGCAACATCAAGAGGGTTCATGTTTAAACTTGAACAGTGATTTGGAAAACAACACAAAAAGGATAGTGGGTGAAATGGTAGAAGCTGTTGAAATGGAGGATGTTTTATTGTGTATATTTTTGTCACAATTTTTTTAAATTACATGGGAAAAAACTTGAACCATGAAGAGTTAATGAAAGTCATATTTTGAGATAACTCATAAGCAAATTTAGATAGATACTTAAAAAGAAAGGATGTCACTCGGTGTTCCAGGATGTGAAGGTGGCATGACGGCATGCAGTGGGGAACTAGAGGAAGGGTTTGAGCGCACGACCCCAATCCCAACTACAGGGGCACCACCTCTCCCTTTGGGGAGTTTGCCTTGGAGGTCAGCACTGCAGTTATAGCTTGGAGAATGAGATACGTCTGACCAGAGTACATGAGAAAATAGCTGATGCTGAGACAGGATCATATGTCCAGCTCCATTAAGAAATGCAGCTATCCTCGCTAACCCCAGGCCACCAATGGAGAAACAGGATCAGGACTGTACCTGTCTGACCCAACCACACCATGGCAAAACGATAAGAGTGTGCAACAGTGGGTGCAGTTCCAGATGGAGTGCCAAGGATATACTTTGAGGTCAGGGTGTGGCACCCCATCTAACTCAACCAGGAAACACTCCTGGAGGTCAACAAACAGACCCTGAACTATTTGCAGGTCTTTATATTGTTGAGATTTTTTTTACATACTTATTGGACATTGGGGGGAGGGGTTGTTATCATTGTTTTATTTATTTTAGTTGCTTCATGATAGGATGCTTTTTTTTGGTACATGTTGTTACCTCTGCAGGTCTATCTAGATAAGATAGGTTGGATGAGCACTCTTGGGGTGAAAATGACAGCACTGACGGTTTCGGGGGGACATGGGAGAAGGGAAGGAGGGGGAAAGGAGGTGTTGTTGACCAGCCCAGGGAAAAGGGAATGAAAATTGGTTCAAAATCAGTGACAAGGTGGGTGTGAGAAGTCTGATAGGGTAATCAAGAGTAATGTAAGAGAGAAAAAAATACTGAAACCCAAACGGAGGCTGAGGATGATAGTGGGACAAGAGGAAAGTAAAAGGAAATAGAGAAAAGAACTGGGGGATTTATAGAGGTTTAAATACAGGCATGTATATAGGTGCATATATTTATATATGACAATAGGTAAATAGATCAATGAGCATATACTCATAGGGTTAGTAGTAGGACAGCAGATGGGCATTGGACCTTTGCTCAAGTACTTCCTCAATGCAAGAAAATTTTGTTCTATTAAATTGGCATTCCATGATGCTCACCTTCCTGACATAATCACTGAAGACAAATTTGTGCATAAGCAAAGGTGGTGAAGAAAGCTGATGGTGCCCGGCTATCAAAATATGTTGCATCTGGAGTCTTAAAGGCTTGAAAGTAAACAAGCAGCCATCTAACTCAGAAGCAACAAAGCCCACATGGAAGAAGCACACCAGTCTGTGTGCTATACCACTTATCTCCATTAATTAGAATGAATTGGAATCAATTGGATGGCAATGGGATTGACCTCCTACTGTGTATGAAGCATTCTGCCATGTATTTTAATGGATGGAAAATAATAAGAGTTCATTTCCAAAGAGTTTATATCCAAAGAGTTAAAAGAAAATAAATTTTTACAAACTATAGAACCACATGCAAACTCATGAAATGAAAATTGCATTGTAAGGTGAAATTCTTACCTTTGGAACTGGAATAGTTCATATTCATAATTTCATGAACTAGTCAATGGGGTGGAGGCGGGGGGGGGGGGGGGGAAATGACTCATTTTGTAAATAGTTTTTCAAGCATGAGCTATTATCATTTGAAAAGGAGGATCTTTCACATAAAACTTCTCTTCTGGGCTTTCCTTAAAAATTGAATGGGATGGTGGAATTGAAGTTGGATTCCTGCAGGGCAACAATCAACTGGCATTGTCTCAAGTGTAGATCAGAGTCTCTGCACTAGTTGCATCACCTGGGAACTTGCTAGAAATGCAGAAGCTTAGGCCTTACCCAGGCCTCCAACCAGTGGCTGCCTAGTTCGTTCTCACAAATGTGTGTCAGAGTTCTTGGCAGCTTTGTGAAAGAGAATCATCAGGCCTTGCTTCTGAATCATTTCTGAGTAGACTCAAAGCTCCAATCTTCCTGTTAGGAGCTCGACACCCATCTAAGGCACCACTCAGAGACTCCCACCTGAGGTTATAGCCCCAGAAGCATGAATCTTGGGCCACTGGTGTCTAAGAGGCAGTGGAGAGGACTTGAATAAGATCCTTAGCTGAGCAGGTGCTCTCCTGGCTGCTACATTCCCTTCACATCTAGTCCTCTTTGCCCACTTCTCTTACTGCCTAGTCACTTAGATACTCAAGTTTCCAGCCCCCACCCAAACCACTGGGCCTATTAGCTCAAACCATCCAGGACATAATTCAGAATTATTCAATAATTCTCTATCATATTCCAACCCAAAGCCTACCATGCAACATTCATTGTGCTTCTCAAAAACCCCTACCCCACCCTTGATTTCTTTAGTCATTTTTCTAGTTTGGATGCCCTCTCCTTGGAGCACCAGCTCTAACACTGTTGACAAGTGATTTTTTTTAGATTCATCTCTTCATTCACTCACATTTAAATCATTTATGCAGACACCCATCTGTCAGTGTGTCTTACACAGTGCTGGTTTGTATGTTACTGCTGGAAGTTATGTCACTCGAATTTCAAATACCAGCAGGATTATCCACAGTGCACAGGCTTTAGCAAAGCTTTCAGCAAGGAAGAAACATCTGAAAATCTACTTTTAAAAATTATTCAATGAAAACCCTATAAATCACCACAAAATGTTGCCTAGAATCGTGCTGTGGTTTGCAACAATTATCATTTACTGTTCATGTATCTGGGTGGTCGGCTAAGTGACTTTGCTGTTCTTGGCTTAGTACACATCTGGGAATCAGATAGAGACCCATTGCTCTAGCATGTTCTTGGCTACAATGCCTGGTTCATCTCCATCTGTTTCTCATCCAGGAGACTAATGGGCCCTTCACAGTAATGGCCGATGTGTAAACAACTTTTTCACTACAGAATGTTTCCATTTTCTTTTCCTGACAAGGTAAAAACATTCCTCCAGGAAAATAATACAATTTCACACATCATTTTATGCAAAAGTGACTCTCTCTGTCTTGTGTTTTACGTGTGTGCTACAACACGTGAACTGCTGTCCTGCCCACTCGTCCACCTGCTAACGATCTTGCAACATGTCGCTATGACATCTTTGTTTCTGGATTTCAGCAGCTACAGCCAAGTTGCCTTCTGACTCACAGTGACCCTGTCTTCAAAGAGATCGGGCGCTGTCATCCAGAGAGTTTACTAGCTGCTTTTCAGGAGTAGCTCACGAGGCCTTTCTTCCTACCCCACGTTATCTAAAACCAATTTAGCATGGGTATGCATCAAGTTGCATTTCTCAAAACGTGTATTGGAATTCTAACCATGTACCTGTGCGTGTCAAACCATTCGAGGAGAGAAATGCCTGTGATGTTAATGATTCCTTATTGTACTGGTTGGAGACAAAGTGGCTGCCAGACAACCAGCACCAGCAGGTCTACTCAGCACCGTCCAGAGAAACTCCCTGGGGAGGGCGAGCCTGCACTTCCTGGCAGCAAAAGTCTCAATATAAAGATAAGGAGACCCAAATGCCTCCAAGTGGAAAGGCAGGAACACCTGCTGACAGAATCCGCTTTACCAGTCCGTAAGCCTCTATCCTCCCCAGCACTAGTTTCTTCAGTCCTTGAGGCAAACCAACCAGCCAACCCTCTCACCTCGCCGGCCGACAACTTGGAATCCAAACTTAACTTTTAGCATTTCTTTCTTCCTTTTTCCTTCATTCTTTCTTCTTTCTTTTCCCCCAATCCCTTCCTTTCCTCCTTCTTGTTCCCCCATAAGCACCCGCACCAGGTAACAAAATGACACTATCGAAAAACAGGTTTCACTCTCACACAGTAGTTTTGTGTTTTTACTTTATTTTGTTGTTTATTTCTGTCCTTCTGCTCTATTACAGTACTCAAAAATTTTCATAATCTCTCCCACTTCCTTTTCCAGTATCTTCTTCCAGTGCGGTGCCACCAAACTGAGAATACCTATTCCCTCCAGGCAAAAAGAGGGGGTCCTTAGATCCCAGCACCCCACCCACACAAGGGTTTCCCCCACCTCCTAGGTCCCCATTCAGGATGCCATAGCAAATAGATTAGCATCCACGCCTAGACCACACCTACTCTCTTGTCTCTTTCAACCCTTCTTTTCCTGCAGCTCCAACAATTATCCCTTTCTGCTCTCCTTTTCCTCATGAAATACACTTCAGTGTAACTTATTAATTATGATCGCCCTTCTTAAAATACATTGCCCCATTATGTTTACACCTTTCATTACTATGATCAAAACTTGTATTTTATCC